>JAXQQM020084235.1:0-278090 GCA_034641835.2 Pinus albicaulis | reverse complement strand
GATTTTCCAATTTCCTGTAGAAAATCTATAACACAGCTCTGATACCATGTAGAAAATTGAATAATAGCTAAATTATTCACCGATATTATCCTGATTACACACTATTTAAGCTTCATGCATAATACATAACCTCTTCTACAATTGATCATCAATTTGCGGAAATAGAAGCAGTCGCATGCGCACATTAAAACATAATCAAGCACACATATAACACAGTATGTAATGCGGAAATATTACAGCTGAAAACCCCCAACTATCTGTATATTATAATGATAGAGAATCATGTAACAATCATAGTACAATACTCCTCACAAGTACTTAGTACTATCTCCAATAGTTACACACAAACTAGCTCAGATCTGAACAAGTCACAGGTTCAAATCTCCTCCACTGTTTGCCTGCCTCTACTGCGCAATCCAAGATGGGAATGAATGATATCCAAGTTCGAATCCCCTTGGCTTGTACTGCACAATTCTAATTGGAAATCTCAATCAATGTGTGTGCAAATCCCATGCACAACTATAGTCACAACTAATAGTAGACTCACCCTTTCACCCACCTCTAACACTGGTCTCCACTTAACTGTCCATGCATTGCAGTTAACTGATGTATTCTTTAGTTTATTTAAGTTAATAATTAGTGAATTAATTAATAATTAATTCACACCACTCATCACTAGTGTATTTATCAGTTAGACTAAATACAACTAGTTCAACTAAGTTAAACCGAACACAACTCCACCAAACTCTGCCACATGAGTTCTAACTGAAGTCAACCATGCAATAACTCAACTAACCCATAGGAAAAGCGTATTTCCTTCTGTTAGTTGCATGTGCCACATCCAAGCATCAAACTGAAGTGCTCCAAGAGGATAAGATAATGTTTATAGTCTAAATATTATTAAGGGCTAATAATATTTGACTATTCTATTTTTAGCCCGGTAGTCTAAAAATAGATTCCGCCCAATGTCTAAAAATAGAGGTCCATCTATTTTTACCAACTTGACCAATCATCCATAAATAGCATCCTGTGTGGCCTCCACCTATTTTTGGTGATCACTTTCCAACTAGGATCAGGAAAGATGTTTCAGGATGCCTCCTTCACTGTTTCTTGTTGCAATATTCAACACTCCCTCTCAACAAGAAAGGACTGTCTTTGCATGCGACATGCAACTCCATGCATTTGCGCTGCAGCCTTCACAAGCGCCATGCAACTCGATGCATCTGCTCTGCAACTCCTCTGAAACTGAATAGGCTCCAAACAACTCAATCAATCTGATGCATCTATCATCAAAGTCTTCGACTTCTGCTAGTACCAACTGCACATGTCATTAGGAACCACTGCGTTGTTGAACTCTTGCACCCATGCACTCTTCACTTGCTGTCAACTTTGATCCACACTCCAGTATCCGACACTGTCACTTTGATCTGCCTGCATCAATCCAACTGATCATGCTACTGCTGCGCTATGGGCACCTCGTAGCCAGGTTCATTTCATGAGATCCACACCATCTCATGAATCCTGCCCAGAAATCTCCTCTTGGGATTACTCATGCATGTCGCCCCACCTCTCACCTAGTGGTATGGCCGCATGCACTCCCTCTACCCATCTGGCATGAAATTTATCTGCATGAGTGGTTTCTCCCACTCCATGATCGTCATCTTGTGGCTGCTCCACATCCCGAGGTTCACTCTTACCTGCATGCAAAACTTGCTCCCTCTCAAGCATCAATTGCATGTATTTCTTGCACTTCCCAATAGTAGGAAGCTTCGTAGACATCCCATCTACTTCAAGTCTATAGAGACTCTTTTCTCGAATCCCAACCTTCTTGACTTGTCCTGATGCCTTGTGCCGAAGGAAAAATTTTCCTTCACTGAAGACAACTTCATACCCTTTATCCTCTAACATTGCGACTGAGATCAAATTATTTTTTAAACCTGGAACATGCACTACATCTTGTAAAAGAATGAGTTTACCTGACTCCCTCTGAAAGCTTATGGTACCAATGCCGGTCGCATTGTCTCATCCATTGTCGGCCAACTCAACATGCAACTGGAGATCTTTCTCCACCAAGTCACTGAAAAGATTCACATCTCCCGTCATGTGAAAGGAAGCACCACTATCAAAATACCACCCCGATCCCAATGCACTAGACACCATGCATGCGATCAATGAGAATTCCATCTCAAATTGCGAGGCAAGAGCCTCACCAGCTGCAGCTCTAGCAGCCTGCTTGTTCTTCTTCTTCTGTGGACAATTCGTGGCATAATGCCCGTGCTCGTGACAGTGAAAACACTTCACTTTGGACATGTCACGCTCTTTACCATCCACACCGGATTGAGAAGCATTCTTCTTGCCCTTCCCCTTCCTTTCTTTGGTAGCCAAAGCATAATCCTCTTCATCAGATGCCTTTGATGAAGATCCATCCCTGGTACTCCGCCTTATCTCCTCTTGCACAAGATCCGACCAAAGTCGCTCCCATTCTGGAAATTTATCCCGACCATTGACAGAGTCCTCATAGCTATGCCAACTCTTCGGAAGCCCAAGGAGAGACAAGCTCACCAATTTCTCATCATCCACACTAATTCCTACACTCCCAAGCTCATCCCTGCAGTGGAAAAACTTTGTCAAGTATACCGGAATAGTTTCATTCTTCTCCATCTTTATTTTCCTGAGTTTATCCTTGAGTGCCAACTTCCTCTAGTCGCTCTTTCTTTGGAATAAATATTTCAAGGCTTTCCACATAAAAAATGGAGAAGCCTTGCCATGCAGGCTGGATACTATGTGATCCTTCACGCCCTCCAACAGAATCCTTCGACACCTTGCTGTCTTCTTTTGCCAAGCCTCAACCAAGGCTGCATCGCTAGGCTTTGTAACTTCAGCATCTATGAACTCCTTCATCCCATTGTCATCAAGCACCACCTCCATCCTATCTCTCCTGGCAATATAATTTGAGCTGCCTTCAAGAGCATACTCCAATCACAATCCTTGATAAGACATTTTGACTTCGACACCAAGAAAACTCTTCTGCAAATTCGAATTCAACCAGCTCAAAACTCAACCGCTTCTGATCTGTGAGAACAAAGTATTTCTAGCATAGAGATCGACTGTAGGGGAATTTACTGGATATATCACCTTTCAAAGAAAGGATGGATCCAGAGGCTACCTGGCCCGCTTACAGACTCTGTCTACCGAAATAAATTGTAATCACTGTAATAGATCCGATGATCAATTTCACTTTGATACCATGTAGAAAATCTATAACACAGCTCTGATACCATGGAGAAAATTGAATAATAGCTGAATTATTCACCGAGATTATCCCGATTACACACTATTTAAGCTTCATGCATAATACATAACCTCTTCTACAATTGATCATCAATTTGTAGAAATAGAAGCAGCCGCATGCGCACATTAAAACATAATCAAGCACACATATAACACAGTATGTAATGGGGAAATATTACAGCTGAAAACCCCCAACTATCTGTATATTATAATGATAGAGAATCATGTAACAATCATAGTACAATACTCCTCACAAGTACTCAGTACTATCTCCAATAGTTACACACAAACTAGCTCAGATCTAAACAAGTCACAGGTTCAAATCTCCTCCACTGTTTGCCTGCCTCTACTGCGCAATCCAAGATGAGAATGAATGAGATCCAAGTTCAAATCCCCTTGGCTTGTACTACGGAATCCTCATTGGAAATCTCAATCAATGTGTGTGCAAATCCCATGCACAGCTATAGTCACAACTAATAGTAGACTCACCCTTTCACCCACCTCTAACACTGGTCTCCACTGAACTGTCCATGCATTGCAGTTAAATGATGTATTCTTTAGTTGATTTATGAGTTAATAATTAGTGAATTAATTAATAATTAATTCACACCACTCATCACTAGTGTATTTACCAGTTAGACTAAATACCACTAGTTCAACTAAGTTAAACCGAACACAACTCCACCAACTGTCTCATCAACTCCACCAAACTCTGCCACATGAGTTCTAACTGAAGTCAACCATGCAATAGCTCAACTAACCCATAGGAAAAGCGTATTTCCTTCTGTCAGCTGCATGTGCCACATCCAAGCATCAAACTGAAGTTCTCCAAGAGGATAAGATAATGTTTATAGTCTAAATATTATTAAGGGCTAATAATATTTGACTGTTCTATTTTTAGCCCGGCAGTCTAAAAATAGATTCAGCCCAATGTCTAAAAATAGAGGTCCATCTATTTTTACCAACTTGACCAATCATCCATAAATAGCATCCTGTGTGGCCTCCACCTAGTTTTTGTGATCACATTCCAACTAGGATCAGGAAAGATGTTTCAGGATGCCTCCTTCACTATTTCTTGTTGCAATATTCAACATTTCCATAGTCATTAATTAATAACCAGTGATCTCCATCACCATGTTTTTTCCCAGCATTTAGCTTGGAATATATGTCCCATCCCCTTGGTCTTATTTTTTCCTTTATTAAATTTATTACATTGATTTTTAACCAGGGCTATTATAGATCCCTCCCCCTTGGGGGAATACCGTCCTCAGTTTTCAATGACATTGATAAACCATAAAAACGCATGCTTCCCATGGATCTTTATAACAAAATTAGATGCATCATTTACATCATATCATAATACTGAAAACAAAACCAACATATCATGAACACCATATGACGTATTGGAGCTTTATAACACAGTTCGATGTGGTATTTACATACATATGCATATAACTTTAGACTTTGACCAAAAAACAACATCAAAAGATATACCAAAATACATCCACTCAAACAACGAATAGAGAAGGATACATATCCCACATATGATCAACCAGATCCCATGTGGCTTCATCGGACATAAAGTGCTTCCACTACAGCTAGCTAATTAGATGCGGGGAATTTCTTCTAATCTAAGATAAAGAGAGTTTCTATCAAAATCCTACTTACAATTGAGAGTGAAAGGAAAACAAAAATAATTAAACTAGTTGCAGAAAAAGGAAATTATGCTATGGAAATAATTAATATAGATATCTATTCATTTCTAGTAAAGAAACTATTATATCATCACATACTTCATCAAAGCATAAACCAACTTCTATCTATTGTTTCATTCATATTGTACTTGCATGTAAAACTCAATCTAATTCTGAAATGAAATAAAACACTAATGCCTACTATGTTTTTGCAGAAATGAGGGAAGGATATTTTGAGTGGCCTAAGGGTCTCTTCTAACCATGAATTTAGAGTTAGGGGTCAAATGCATCCTATGATAGGTTTAAAATGAAAAAAGGACCTAAAGTAGAGTGAAAAAGGTGACCTACAACGCTGCTACAGGAAGTCTCGAACTGCTACAGGAAAAAGGACGAGAGGGTTTTAAGGATAAAAAAGGTTCAAGGAAGGTGTGGAAAGGTGAGAGAAGGTGGAAATAGGTAAGGGATAGGTGACCAAAAACTCCAGCCAGACTTAGAAACCTTAGGAGGCTTTTTTTGTACTTGGAAGGCTACTCACGGTGGTCATGAATGTGGTTTCACAAAACATGGTTTTGATAGTAGATTTGGAGGTTGGAGAGAAGAAGGATGAATGTGGTGAAAATGGTATTCTCCCTGAAGTTGTAGACAACCCTTCAATCACTACACACATCCATGCATTGATTATTGAAGAAATAACATATTTAAAAGTGGAAAAGATGAGTTGAATAGAAAATCCTACTTAACCTATGCTAAAATTTGATCTAAGCATAAATCCAACTTCTAATTTGTAGAAAGAATATTATGAACATGATAGCCACACTATATACCTTTTCAAGAAATCATAAAAAAACTATTTTTGATCTGTGGTTGGAGATCCTTCTCCAGAAGGTCCCATGATAGAGGTGAGAAATAGAGGCCACAATCAGACATTTGATGGATTTTTTCTACTACTAGAATGCAAAGAGACCAAAAAATATGTTGAAACATAAAGTGAGAATATAATTACACAAGAGGGACTTAGCCAATGTATTAGTCCCTAACCCAAAAGCATCAGCCATTTGAGACTAAATTGGTGATGGAACAAGTAGATTATAATTATTATTTCATAAGAAGGTCTAGTACATCATATGGAAGTAAAAAATAACACTAAATCAAAGCTCAAGAGCTACCTAGCTAAATACAAAGTCTGAATCATAATGAGATCTTGCATATGCTTATTTATACAAATGGGTAGCTACCAACAACTCCCTAAAAAGTAGGAATAAGTCATCCTTGATCTTGAGAAGAGTAGAGCTTGGTTACTCATAACTGCAACTTTGATTGGTTGCCTTTGCCTTCGAGCTGTTGGGAGAGATCTCAGCGCTATCTTGGTTGATTGAGAGATTTAAGGAGGTGGGAAAACATCCTACAATATCCCCTTGTTGTCTACTTTAAGCCCTTAGGTGGAAAATATCTAAAAAATGGCTTCATTTCCTACAAGTAATTCATATTAAACAACAAGACATGAAAAACATCATACACCCTTCTCATTAAGCATAATATGAAAAAAAAATTAAATAAATGTGAGAGATAGGTAACTTAATAAGCTGAAGTATGGAATTTTAACCCCTTAAAATATACCTAATGATGGGCCTCATCATCACCCCCTACTGATATGGTTGCTTATCCTCTGAGAAACTTAGTCCTCCTTGTTGATCTCTTTCAAAGCCATAGTGGCCTCCCTAACATCCCATGGCATCTCAGTGGGAGTGCCTTCTATAGGGTGAAATTCTAAATTCCTTTCTGCCCCAACCCACTCCTTTTGTTCCTCTATTTTATCTCTCCCTTCATGTGGCCCCAACAACAAAGGTGGCTTGAGCTTCAATCCTATCCATTGTATATTCATTATCTACATAATTTGTTTGTAGAAGGGTGCTCTTCCAATGCATTCTTTAGTCTCTCAGGAGAATGATATTCCCTCATTTGTAGGCTATGTGGTAAGGTATCCCATCTCCATTGGCATGCTTGCAAACTCTCTTCTCCTAGAAATGTGGATGTATCAGGAAAGTGTGAAACAACTTGACCTTGTGTCTCAATGTATCTAGGTCCCAATACATCATAATTGGATATCAATTTATGATTACTAATGATCCCCCTGGGGCTCATTATTCCAACTCTGATATGTAGAGGTTCTCTCTCTTATCTTTCCATGACTCTTTTAATATCCTCTCCTCTTTCTTCTTCATGTGTTATTCAGGATGCTAAATCCATTAATCGCATATCACCCAACCTATAATTTGGTTCCCAATTGTTCATGTTAGTTAAAATGAGGTTGTGCATATAGAATTCATCAATTCTATCCCTCTCTCCTACACTAGACTATTTGTAGAAATCAATGAACTTTCTATAGTTTTAAAAAGGTAGGGAGCCATGTTGAGATAAGTTTTTGATTTGGAATTGTAACCATTTCTCCTTGAGATATACTTCATAGGACTTTTAGATTTTTCTATATTGCATGGACTCCATGCAAAGGTTGACCATGGTGGCAAGTTGGTTGTCCTTTTCCTTTAGCTTCCCCTGTAGCCTCACGTTCTCTTCTTTTACTTCTTTTTTGTTTCTTGTAGCATGCTCTGTTTTCCCTGTAGCATGCTATGTTTTTTCTTGTAGTACTCCCTTTGCTTCTGGTTGCTTGAAGGGTGATTCTCTATTGGTGAACCTCCTTACATAGGCTATGGGAGTCTTAGGTTTTGGATTTGGAGAGGTGACCTCCTAAATATTGCCCTTATATAGACCTACCTCTTATTTCTGACTTGGGGACCCTTGAATGGTAATTAGAACATTTTTGGGAGTCTGGGGTATGCCTTGTCTTATTCTAGTTCTTTTTTTCTTATTTTTAAAGTAAATAGGGGTTTGTTTGTGCCTTTTCTTCTTGGATTTCACATGAGTTCCCAAGGTAGCTAAAGCAGAAGCCACCTCATCCTTAGTGTTCCCTGGTGACAGACTAGTTTTATAAGGGGATATTTCAGTTTCCTATGGTTCATTGATCTGTCTAGGACTTAGGGCCTCCTCCTCTAACTTTTCTTCCTTTTCTTCCTCATAATCTCCTTTTGCCTCCTCCTCTTCTTATTTCTCTTCATTTTTTTCCATTTATGTTTTCCTCTATGTCTCTTCTTCCTCTAATCAGGTGTCTCTACCCCTAATGCTAGAAATAGGGGTGCCTCTAGGAGTAATGCTCTAGGTTCCTATTAGTGCCTCTCTGTCCATATCCATGAACTCAAACCATGGGATAGGAATTCTTAAGTTGTTTAGGGAATCCTCCATTATCATCTTAATAAGGCCATGATGGGCTAAGTGTTGATGCTTCCCTCCTCTGACTTTCTGGCTCATGTCCCTAATGGACTGGAGGAGGAAGTAAGGTACATTCAATCTATGGTTAAGAGGAACATTTTATTGGTATTTGAGCTCATGCAATAGCCTAAAGTGATATACATACAATACACTTAATCTTCCTTCATGGGATATGTATCTTGAGATGTTATAAGCTACCTCATCCCATGGGTAAGACAAAATTTCTCTTCTAACCCCATTCTTATCTTCCACAAGTCTCTCTTTGTACCTAAAAGAAATCTTATTTGAAGTGGCACTAGTAGCTCTGCCTTCCCTATTCCATTTGATGCCTAGGGTTAGCGTGGTCACTCTATTGATAACTTTAGGACTTATGGTAATGACTAATCCTCTTATTATAGTGGTGGCACTGACATCTGATTGGGAATTTAAAGTCGTAGCAAACTCAAAGGCAACTTCATAATCATATCCCTTTAATAATTCAAAGAATCCTAACCATTGAAGTATCCTAAATATATCTACTACAAGAGGGTGCAATTGAATCATTTTGGTGTTTGTAGGTTCTCTCATGTTGAACCCACCCCTCGTCTCTTCTTAATGCTCTTGAGTAGGTGTAGGGAAGGTGTTTTTTTTATTATGGCCTTAGTGTTTGATTCAGTGGTAGCATAGGGTCACAAAGCTTTTTATCACTCCAATTCTATGTACTTATTCTCTATCTACTTCACACAAAACCATTCAATTTCACAATTTTATGACTAATGATTGCAAATTTTTTAGGAGAAATTATGTGAAATTATGATGGAGAGGGGAGGTGATGGAAACTTACTTCTTAGATTTATGATTTGAGCTGAATAATGGTAATTTCCTGAACCAATTGGGCCTTTTGTTGCATGCATATACCTCCTCTATCCTCTTGTGGCACTCGGATCTTCCTATAGCAGTTACAGGACTTCCTATAGCACTGTCCTATAGTAGCAGTTGGTCAAGATTTGAAGCTCCTCGGTGGCTTGCAAGATTTTTAAACTCTCTAATTTTTATTGGAATGGAAAAATATGCGAATGGAATCACACTCAGGTACGTTATATGCTATTTCGAGTTGGCTTGGAGCATTGTGTTGATCTGTCCCTTACACAAGGTTTCCTCATTTGGATCATTGGTCCCACTCAAATTTATCATTCTCTTCTCCCTCGTAATCAACACCCACTATTGGTGATCATACTTTAACTAATTTTAAAGCTCCACATTGCACGAGGACTCTACCATTCCCTTTTAGTTCAACTGGTCAAGGGTGGCCATGTTAACTAGCCACCTTCAACTTATTAAAATTTTCCCTCTCAGCATTCATTCATTTAGTCACTTATACATATGGATAGGATGAGAGAGTTCCATATCTTATCCTTAACTCATTTTCAAATTGTTGCATGATTATTCATGTTGGATTTGTACCATTGGAGTTCTACCTGAGCTTTTTTTGTGTGTCTTCATTCTTTTTTATGTGCTTATCTTGATTTTTTTTGGTGTGTGTAGGTACCTTGCTAAGTCTTCAAGTGCATGTTTGTTGGTGGAGGATCCTTCTTAGAGTTCCATTGCTACACTTAGAGTCATATCACAAGTCTTCTTTGTCTCCATGAATGATCAAAACAACTTTAGGACTTTTCTAGTGCTTACACGGGGTTTGCTACAGGAAGTTGCTTATTCTTGTAGCATCCTCTTTCTTTGCTTGTTTTTTACTCTAAATTTACATGGGTGATGAGGGAGAGTGTGGAGAGGTCTTAGGTTGATGGTAGGATGATGATAGGATGATGAGGAAATGGTTTTTAACTAGAATATTGAGTGGAGGAACTATGTTTTTTCAAAAAAAATTGTTTTGCAGAGGTGACAAAATGTAGGGTTTGAGTGTAAACCCTTTGTGTTGGAGATGGAGGAGTGAGGACAGGGTGGCAGGAAATGGCGGAAAGAATCTCTGTAATGACTGTTTGACACCACAGGGCCCTTGGTGGATGCTCTTTGTCCTCAGTCCACCCTCCAGTAGCTCATTGTAACTTTCTATAACACCTCAAGAACTTCCTATACAAGCATAAAAACTTCCTATAACACGACAGGGAGGGTGAATTTTTTTTATTTTTTAGCTCATAGGATGGTGTGGAGGGATGATGCACTACAAGAGAAAATTACATTGGTGAGGGGAAAAAAATTTCACCATAAGCTCATTCGTGAGGGTCAAAAGAGCCTTCGTCACCAAAAATTGAACGTCACCAAAGGCAGCGTCGCCGAAAGTATAGGTGTTGTGGTGACATTCAAGGTCCGTCACCAATAATTATTTATAATGTGATCCAGGTGGATATTGGTGGTCACCTGCCTATTCCACTTGGGGCTCCACCATTGTCTCTTTCAGTTTTTCAGTTTCGGCACAATTTACTATTTTTAGCAGTTTTTCGGGTCCTAAACTTCCGGAGCCGTTTTGAGGCCCTAAACGACGTTTTTTGGGAAAACGGAGAGCAACATGGGTCCATGGACCAATGTTTCTCATTCCAAATTTGTAGTCCTCGGATAGATCTTTCTAACGAGGTATGGTACGCGTCAAACGGAGATCGTATGCCAAAGTTACGCCCCTGGGAAGTTGAAACACCAATTTACCCAAACGGGGCCCATAGTTTTGGCGCTTCATCTCCTAGGGTTAGGGTTTTGGCTGTTTAGGATTTCCAATTGTTTCTAAATAATAAATAGGCCCTTGAGCCTCATTGTAACTCAGTTCAGAGGCCGGTAGCTGCCACATCTCTTCTCAGAGATAGCTACCAGCGCCCTAGCTAGTTTTATTTCCATTCTGTCTGTAAGCAAATTTCAGTTCTTTGATATTAATGAAATGAAGTGTTATTTCCGCTGCATCGCTGTATTTATGTTTATATGTTTATTCTGTTGCGTTCTTGCATAAATATGGATCAGTGGTATCAGAGGGGTCTGCTTTTTCTCGATCCTTCTTTGCATGTCCCCAACGAGGTCGGGGTATAAGGAGCTAGGGCTCAATCTGGTGGAACCTTTCCAAGATCAGCCTCACAAACCTTGACGGACGCCCATGGGGGATGAAAATAAAGATGAGGGAGCAAGAGATCCTATCAAAATATTGCTCGAGGAGGCCCTCGAGAAACAAAAACAACAGATGGATAAGGTTGTGGAGGAGTACGCAGACATATTCACCTCACCCACAGGGGTTCCTCTGCACTGTCAGGTCAAGCACCCGATTGATCTGACCCCAGGTGCGCCGCTACCTAATGGACCGATCTATTGGCGCTCTGTTCTAGAGAATGATGAAATCAAGAGGTAGATTCAAGAGCTGTTGCAGAAAGGTCACATCAGACCAAGTTCATCTCCTTGTGGGAGCCCGATCGTGTTGGTACATAAGAAGTATGGGACGTGGAGACTCTGTATTGACTATCGGGCGCTGAACAAGATCACTGTCCAGAATAGGTACCCAATCCCATGGATTTACGACCTTCTGGACCAACTCAAAGGTGTAAAAGATTTTAGCAAGATCGACTTGAAGTCTGGGTATCACCAGGTACCAATTGAACCCTTCGATGTGTGGAAGACTGCCTTCAAAGCCAAGGAAGGCCTTTTCGAATGGCTAGTCATGCCTTTTGGGTTGACGAATGCTCCCGCCACCTTCATGAGGATGATGGACAACATCTTGTGGCCATTCACCAACTCATTTGTAGTGGTGTACTTGGATGACATTCTGATCTTCAGCCAGACTTGGGAAGAGCACCTTCACCACATCCGACAAGTCCTCCAAACACTGCGGCAACACAAGTTGTGTGCCAATTTGGAGAAGTGCACTTTGGGCATGACCCAGGTTCAATATCTGGGATACATTATTGATGAAAGGGGGGTGCATGTGGATCCAGCCAAGATCCAAGTCATTCGGGATTGGCCAGCCCAACCACTATAACAGAGCTTCGCAGCTTTCTGGGTCTTGCTAATTTCTACCGGAGGTTCGTGTTGGGATTCTCTCATATCACTTGGCCCTTGAGTCAAGTCACCAAGGGAGGAGCGAGAGAAAATTTTTTTTGGTCGGAACCTCAACAGAAGGCGTTCACAGAACTGAAAAACTGCCTCTGTTCTGCCCCAGTGCTCACTTTACCAGACTTGCAACAGCCATTTGAGATCGAGATAGATGCCTCTGACTATGCTATTGGGGCAGTTCTTACTCAATAGGGACATCCAGTGGCATTTCACAGTGAGACATTGTCTGACACAGTTCGCAAGTATCCCACTTATGACAAAGAAATGTACTCCATTGTGCAAGCTTGTTGACAATGGAAGCATTACATTTTGGGGAAGGAAACAATCATCCACATAGAACACCGACCCCTGCAGTTCATACAGACATAAGGGAAGTTGCAGAATGATCGCCATCAGAAGTGGTCCACATATCTGCAACAGTTTCATTTGAACATCAAGTACAAGAAGGGTAGCACCAATAATGTTGCAGACTGCCTCAGCCGACCACCGATCGTGGCGCTCACCATTGTGCTCAACTCTTGTGGGCACGAGACTTCTGATTGGCCGCTTCTCTATGAGAGTGACCCAGAATTCGGCCACACTTACAAGGCACTCTTGGGGGGTACGCAAGTTCCAAATTTTCACCTCCAAGATGCACTTTTATGTCACATGGGACACCTTTTTGTTCCTTCAAGAGAGCGTGCCAAGATGATATGGGAAGCACACTACAGTCGAGTCGCTGGGCATTTCGGGGTCGAGAAAACAGTAGCAATCCTGCAGAAGTATTTCTATTGGTTGAACCTTCGAAAGGATGTCGAGAAGCACATCAGATCCTGCACTGCTTGTGCCATTGCCAAACCGACCATCAAGAAGCAAGGCCTATATACTCCTCTACCTACCCCTAGTCGACCTTGGGAATCCATCTCCATGGATTACATGTCGGGCCTGCCTTCTACTAAGCGGGGAAATGACTGTGTTTTTGTGGTCGTCGACAGATTCTCGAAGATGGCCATTATGGCGGCCTGCAAGAAGAATATCACAGCAGAAGCCACTGCTAAACTCTTCTTTGAACGAGTGTGGGTGCACTTTGGGATCCCAAAGTCTATCATATCAGATCGGGATAGCAGGTTCCTCAGCACATTTTGGTCCAGCCTCTGGTCGATGTTGGATACCAAGCTCACCAAGTCCACAGCTTTCCATCCCCAAACAGATGGCCAGACAGAGGTCGTCAACGGAATGATTGTACACATTCTGCGCATGTACAATTCAAAGCATCCACGCACATGGGACGAGAGCCTCCCTTATGTACAACATAGTTATAACCGGGCTCTCCACAGTTCAATTGGCCATAGCCCCTTTCAGGTGGGCTTGGGATTCCAGCCACTATGTCCCATTGACGTAGCCATGCCATTTGCAGCTGCTCAGGCCGATTCAGCTCATGTCCAGTCTGAAGTTGACAAAGCAAGTAGCTTCATCGAGCGCATTCAACACATCCGCCAACAGGTTCATGATATATTGGGCAGAGCCAATGCGAAGTACAAGCAGCGCCATGATCAACACCGGGTGCCACACAACTTCCAGGTGGGCGACAAAGTATGGCTACATTTGCAGAAGGAGCGCCTCACTGGACCCCACCGCAAGCTTCGCCCGCTCCGATACGGGCCGTACACCATCACCAAGGCTGTAGGGAAAAATGCCTTCGAGCTCAGTATTCCACCATTCCTTGGTCTGCACCCAGTCTTCAATGTGGATCGCCTTCGTCCTTACTTCCCACCTCTACTGGACACCTCGGACATTGTAGAACAACTCACACCAACTGAGTTAAATCCAGACTGCATGGAACAGGCCACCACAGATTGCATCATGGACATGCAAATCAAGAACACTCGCCAGCAGAAGATCCAATTATATCGGGTTGTCAAAGCTGGCCAACTCCTGCACCAAGGAAAGTGGTTCACCAGGGACCAAGTTCAGCAGAAATTTCCTCATCTCATGGAGGAACTTAACGCAATGGGGACCATTGCTTCCTAAGGGGGGAGGAATGATCCAGGTGGATATTGGTGGTCACCTGCCTATTCCACTTGAGGCTCCACCATTGTCTATTTCAGTTTTTCAGTTTCGGCACAGTTTACTATTTTTAGCAGTTTTTCGGGTCCTAAACTTCCGGAGCCGTTTTGAGGCCCTAAACGACGTTTTTTGGGAAAACGGAGAGCAACATGGGTCCATGGATTGATGTTGCTCGTTCCAAATTTGTAGTCCTCAGATAGATCTTTATAACGAGGTATGGTACGCGTCAAACGGAGATCGTATGCCAAAGTTACGCCCCTGGGAAGTTGAAACACCAATTTACCCAAACGGGGCCCATAGTTTTGGCGCTTCATCTCCTAGGGTTAGGGTTTTGGATGTTTAGGATTTCCCATTATTTCTAAATAATAAATAGGCCCTTGAGCCTCATTGTAACTCAGTTCAGAGGCTTGTAGCCGCCACATCTCTTCTCAGAGATAGCTACCAGTGCCCTAGCTAGTTTTATTTCCATTCTGTCTGTAAGCAAATTTCAGTTCTTTGATATTAATGAAAAGAAGTATTATTTCCACTACATCGTTGTATTTCTATTTATATGTTTATTCTGTTGCGTTCTTGCATAAATCTGGATCATAATGACAGATAGTGACCGTCACCATTTCATATGAGCAATGGTGATGGAAAATAGCCTCCATCACCAAAAAATTAAACGTCACCAAAGGTGGTGTTGCCGAAAGTATATGTTGTGGTGACATTCGAGGTTCGTCACAAATATTTATTATAATGACAGATAGTGATCGTCACCATTTCATATGAAAAACGACGATTTTTTTGTGATGGACCTTTCATGGCAATCACTATTGGTGCATATATGTGGCAATGTTTGTTGACCATCACCATTTCATATTTGGTGAGGGTCAAAAAATGTCATGATAAGCTCATTGGTGACATCAAGGTCTATCATGAATAATGACTATAATGACAAACAATGACCCTCACCTTTTCATATCAACAACGACGGTTTATGGTGACGCATCTTTCATGGTCGTCACTATTGATGCGTATATATGGTGGCATTCATTGACTTTCACCATTTCATATTTTGGTGAGAGTTGAAAATTTTCACCATAAGCTCATTGGTGATGGTCAAAAGAGAATCCGTAACCAAAAACTTATCGCTGCCATTCCCTATGAATATCAGGGTACGATGGAATTGAATCACCAACCTCCTACTTGTAAAGAATGTTGTCTTCCATTGAGATAGCACCCTTTAAAGAATTAGACTTTAAACTAGAAATTTCCCCTAAAGGTGCAAAGATACACCAAAGGAATATAAAATCTAGGAAGATCAAAAGTTGCTAGAAATAATATGTTCATTATACATAATAAAAAGACTAAGAATAAATATGATATTCAATATAAATAATAAAAATACATTAACTCAATTGATTAATTTCCTCTATGATACCTAATATTTACCAAAACTATTCATGATCAAATACTTAATATTTACCAAAACTACTAATGATTAAATATGTTTATAATTTTAGGAAGGAACATGATTTTCCTGTTACAATTTTGTTGTCCTGCAGTGTCATGATTTAATATGGAGAATGGTTAAATACATATTTATTGGGATCTAATCCAATGAGTGTTTAAAAACACATGTAAATTTTAGAAATAAACATTTTCATGTTGCAATAAGATTTTAAAATGTCCAGAGGCCATAATTAAACTTCTACGAAATAACCATTTATGACAACAGGATAATGAGAATCTCAGGCAACAACCACTAAAATCATCTTGATTTCCACCTATATTACATTGAAAGCTTCAGTGTTCTGGTTTACAATTAAAATGCTTGTGCGCAAGGAGAGTAGAAAAAGAGGAGATCAATAATAAGATGCTAACATAGATGATGATGACAATGGTATCGATTTGTGCTTTCCTCGTCGTGTTTAATAGGGAGAAAATTCTATGTCCTAGACATCCCACCACAATTATTAACTTGGAGGTTATATTTATAAAAAAAAAAACACAATGGCCCACAACTGGGTAGATAGATGCACCCTCTAACCATTATATTTTCGTGGGGAGTGATGCCTGAAGAGTTATAGAGGAAAGCTTATATTTTGGGTATTAGTATTAGTTTAGATTCAAAAGGTTATACATAAACAAACCTAAACAAAATTAGAAGCTAAAAAGTGGAAGTAAATATGGAGGCCATGGAAAGAAGAAAATTCCAGGCCAAATAAAATTACCATCATGCTTATACAATACAAATTATTGGTTCCACATACTAGTGAAGAGACTATTTTTCATCCTTGGCAGTTGTCTTGGCCTTGTGCTCAGTGTTGGATTTGTACAACAAATGTACAAATCTCTTCATTATTGGCTAGTTGATGGGCAAGGTGTTTATGCAAAGGAGTCCTAATTTCAAAACCATGGTCATTTCCTCCTTGAAGTAGTCCACAAACTCAAGATACAACACTTCAAGAAATCCATTATTTTTCTCTATTTTAATATTACACACCCACTTCACAAGATCTTCATCCTCTCAAATTTCTCAATCTATTGGTTGTCTTCCTATCACCAGCTCCAAGATCACCACTCCAAAACTATATATGTCACTTATTTCAGTCATTACTCTATACAAGGTATGTCTTCCTAAAATCCTTGCATTGGGGAGTTTTTGTGTAGTGTTTCCTTCAAGTTCACTCAAAAAAAGAACACCAACAAACTCCACCATGATGATAATGGTAATCTAGGAATGGAAGGAACACAATTAATGTCAACCTGAAATGATGAATTGCTAAAATGTACAGGATATAACTAATGAAGCTCCTAACATCTATTGACTTCGATGAAGTAGCTTTACATCACTAAGGAAATTAGATAATAACATAAGATGAGAAATGAAATTTGGAGTGATATTTATAGTCAAATAGGGTATGAACCTGTGTTAAGGTTGGCCACACTATATTGAAATGTGAAGTCCATAATGTGCACATATTAGCATATGTAGGCTATAACAACAACCTTGCCACATCCCAACTAATCATTATCTCATGGAAATACTAGAATAGATGGCAAAGGTCTAATTTCTAAAATAAACTTGCATGGTTCAGATTTCTAGTGATAACAAGTATATTGTTTATTCTAATTTCTAAGAGTGCACTTTACCATTATTAATTCAAAACAAGCACTCATCCTTAGATTACTTGTTAATATAATGTACTTGTTTTTTATCACCTTTGGATATTAAAAAAAGTTTCTTATTATCCCACCCCAATCTATACAAAGTGCATAATTTCACAAAAAATTTCTAGAACTCCCTAGAAATATATATATATATATATATATATATATATATATATATATATATAACACCATCTGGCATGGCATAGAAAACTTATTGTACACAAGTGATTATACTTATGTACATGTTATGGACCTAGGGCTACCCGGTGTTCTCCTTAAGGACTGCCAAAATATGTTTGTCAAGCATGTTCTGACCAAGTGGTAAATCAAATGTGTTATGATTACGGAGACTCAAGTGTAATATCCCCTCAAGAACATGATGTCATGATTTAATGTTGTCAATTTGTGTTATCATCTGATATCTCATCAATAACTAAGCCTAAGCAGTTGGTCCTAGCCAATTTCCTACATAATTTTGATGAAATAGATACACCTTGGTCATGGAATTAAGGCCAAAGGTAGGCCCACTTTGTTAAAAAAGGCTTATTTACTAACCATAATAAAAGGGGATGAATATTTCATTGAATAAATGAATATTTCATTGAATAAATGAATAAGAGAGGGATAATAATATACGAAGAAGGTTCATATTTGGAACATATTGTAAATTATATTTGTTAGGCCTAAAATCATGAAATCCATGCATAGAATGGTGTACCAAATAAAGCACTGGAATAGAATGTACATCAAACCATGTTTAAACCTAGGCAAGTGCATAATCCTTCATGTTCTAATCTAATCAAGAGAGTCCACATCTTAAAGAGCTCCCCATTGATTTGTCAGATAATGTTATTCTAATGGGAGTGGCTGTGAAGAAATTACAATGAAAAGCATTCCAATGAGAAGACATACACGTGGCACAAAAAACCCTAGAATTTGGTCAAATGAGCACATTTCATGGGAACATTTTGGCTAGGAGGATGAAAAAAGGCATCACACAAAAGCTCTCTCCATTGTAAAGGCATGGATGGATTAATGGGAAATTCCCCTGTGAGCCTAGTTGAAGATCTACTAGAGAAAGAAAGTTCAAGGATTTCATTGGTAATATGAGGTTCATCATTACATCCATATTGTTTTTTTTCTATTGCTGGAAATTCATTAAAATTTTCTCTCAAAAGTGCAATAACATAGAAAAATGGAGAAATTAACCATATACATGGGTGCACACCTTGATTGTTTTTTATATAATGATAATTTTTCTCCTTAATTTCCATTGATCCTCCCCCTTATGGACTATATCATATTATTTGAGTTTATCTTGGATAAAATTATTTGTAGCCATGTTGTTTAAGGCGATGTCCTTATGAAGAATGACCCTCTTGAATGCAAAGCCATGGCCATATTGTTTAAGGAAATGTCCTTACTAAGGCAATGTCCTCTCATCCATTGGTAATCAAGGAAGTAATCTGTAGTCCTCAACATTAATCTCTTTTACAATGTCAAAGGTGAAAATCCTCCTCATGGGCATTAATCATTAAAATACAAGTTCCCAAACTGTTAAGTATCCTTTTGTGCAATATGTCATCTTTGAGTTAGGCAAAGTCAAACTTGATCACCAATAACATGCTTGCAGGTCTTTGGAATGGGAAATTTTCCAGGTTAGCCTCTATGATAATTTTTTTTCATGCCATGTTTGAGGGGAAACATAGTGATATTTCTCACCAACACCATCTCCTACCTTGATTTATTCTCCCATGGGCCAAAATATGCTTTTTGTAAGACCAACTTTTTTTTATACCTATTCTTTTCATAGTGCCAAAATGTCCACTTACATGAAAAAACGCACGCCATGTACATAAATTACAAACCTGATGGATGATAAGGAAAACAGGTTATCCTATATTCCATACTTAGAATGCACCCCAAAGTGTCAGAATTGCATGCCAGGTGGAAAATTTGCATTTCTCATGTTAAAATTTGTGTTACAACCTAACCTAATTGCACACAGCCTCCTACAAATGTACCTAAGGAGAAGCCATAAAATATAGTGCTATATTATTTCTCCTTGTGCATATTCCTACACTTACATAATTCTAATTTACACCTTCAAGTGAGGGTACTAAGTCTACCAAAATGATTTCACTGTCTTCTGCTAAGTGTAAGTTGTCCTTAGTAACATGCATGTTCAGGGCTCAATAAAGATCAAAATTATGATTTTCAAATTTTTGTGTAGTTCTTAGAAAATGATTGATATTTTTACATCATTAGAGTTTCACTTCCAATCCATGAAGCCAATACTATGCAAAAATACTGTGAAAATTCCAAATTATACAACATGACAAATCAGGCTAGGGTGCCTTTAGAATTTTATATTCCAGAAGATACATGAGCACATATGGTGAAATATAGAAGTTGATAGATAGAGTATTCCATGGTATTCAACCCTACACAATCAAATTCCCAAGAACAATCTCCAATTGTTAGTTGTTAAGCATCATCCATAGCAATGTTTTTGGTCTGGCACTTTTCTCCAACTCTAGAATCACATGCAAGCTTAAAATAAATTTCATACCATGTTCTCATTATAAATCCAAATGCCAATTCTTGAGGTCTATGGTCTACTCAAGCAACTAAACACAAATAAAAGAGACAGCTTTACATGGAATCAAAGGTCTAAGAATTAATTATCTTATTTGCAACCATGGCATTACCTTAACAACAAAGCAAGCCCAAACCTTGTCATTGCGAGCTTCCATGACTTCCTTTAAAATCATAAGCCCCAAGCCTCGAATGATGTCAGCTATTTCAAGGAAGATCCCCCGCTCCTCATAAAGCATCTAAAATATTGGTGAAAACCTGCACAAGATAATGTTAAACCATTTCTCAAAATAAAAAAAATGAGTTATTGAGTGCATATAAAAAACCTATTCATCTAAGAATTTAATTGACCTATATAAGCAATTTAATTTACCTCTATGGCTGACTTATGTGAAATTGAACACTCTCTCTCTCTCTCTCTCTCTCTCTCTCTGTATATATATATATATATATATATATATATAAACTAACATATAAAATTATATGTGTGTGTGTGCACTGTGTATGTCAACTAATATATAAAATCAGAATAATATAGTCTTTTATTAGATGGAATATATGTATTTATATTTTTTTAAATTATACATCTAAGCTATATAATAATAGAGATAAACTATCCCATTAATATCCACTTAACACAAGTCTAACTTCTGTTAAGGCCCTTTGTTGATGAATCGAAACCAACTCTGGGAGGTCAAACAACTTCCCTCACACTAAACCACCTCCCGTTTCATGTATTAGGATGATATTAATTTGTATTAATCTATTTTTTTTATATAGTATAAATCTATCTAAGCTGGCTAATGTATGCTAAATAATATCAATAACTAAAGCATATGTTGACAAGCATCAGTTTACTACATAACACCATCATGACAAAGCACCATTCAATGGAAATTCAACAAGAGTGGGGAAATGATCCACATGCATGGGAGGTGATGGGCAGACAAAATTCCACAATTAAATTTTATGATTGATAGTGTTGACAGAATTGAACATGTAATAAGACTCCAACTGCCAAACCTTGCGAAATTAAAATAAATGGAAAACATGAATGGTAATATAACAAAAAAAATTATTCATCCCTTGTCTTGGAATGATTTTTTGTGATGTAGAGTATGCACAGAGAGCTTGGACTTGCTACTGGAAATGATTTTATCCATATTTTTTAAGAGAGGTTTGCATAGAGTAATGGATGCTAACATCCTGGAAACAAAAGTAAGTATGGATAGTTGAGGGTGGATGGGGTAAAAGATAAAATAAAATACCTTGCATTGCACTGGATTTTGTGCATCATCTTCCTGCACTTCATCAGAGTTGATCTCTACTCCGGTAGGAAAACTGCATCCTGTGCATCATATCTTCACAATGTTTAAATAAATTTCTTGCTTAGGGTTGTGCATTGCAAAGTTTTACAAAGTCAAGAATCAATGTTTTCTGTGTAGTATATGGTGCAAAGCTTCAAGAGAAATGAAGATCGTAGATAGAATTCACAAAAAATAATCCCTGGAGGTTACCCACAATTGAAAACTTGACTTCTGAAAGCTCATTTCCTTGATTATACAAGAAACAAGGAAAATATACAATAGTTGTGGGAGAAGAGGAGGGCTTCCTAGCCTACGCAGATTGGCAGGATGTGTGCTACAAGGCCTACAAGAAAAGCATTTGTATTACTAGAGCTTCATGGGATAATGCCAGTGATAGTCAATGCAAGGAATGTCCGGAATCTCTTTGGTTGTAAATTCATGTTACTTAAATGAATATGAGCAGGTCTACTAGAAAAACAAGGCTTTTCTCTTGCTTCCCTGGGTTGTAGATTAAGTTGAACATGCTCCTTGGGTGCAGCATCTAATTGTTCCAGGTTCATCAAGTCATTCATAAGCTTTGCAATTTTGTGAAATGAATTGCCTCCAAGGATATAAGAAGATATTTGAATTAGTAATTGCATGAGATCTAGAAACAGAGTTGTTATAGCATCATTTTTCACCCTCAGGTGATTCATGATTGTCTTTATGGCTTTGGGCACCCATTCCCACAGAATTGAACAAAATTCATTAAAAAACAGTGTTAAAATTCCCATACACGGGTATGCCCAGACTTTTCCGCGTGTATACGCGAGTCCACATGTACTTTTCCGCATATGCCATTAAAATCATTAAAAAATATATAAAAATTCCCTATTTTCGAGCTGGGTTGATGGTTACTTCAGTAGTTCAACCACCCCAGCATGTGGCCAATTGTTTCTAACTGATTGAAACTACTTTGATGGAGTATAAAAGCCCCTCATGTGCATGGCCTAAGGGAGAGAGAAACTTTATAGACATTATACTCTGTTGGAATCCCAATTCAAGTCTGAATTCCCGTGCCTCCTACACTTTCCCATATTTATACAGGAAACCCTTGTTTCCTGGAGATGTTCATCCATTTATATGCCATCTCGAGTGCACAAGTCTTGAAAGTATCTTAGCAAGGCAAGGGCGGGACGGATCCAAACGACGGTCTGTTCGAATATCGTGGAAGGATTCAGGTGATCTCTCCACTTTTACTACTATACATGCTATTCGTAATAATGAAGAACCATCTTGTTCCTGAACTTGTGTGTTAATATCTATTTGCATATGTGAAAAGATTGATTATTAAGCATTTATTATGGTTTATATAATGTTTCACATGGATTTCACTAACGTTTAGGAGAAATATATGCTGTACAACTAGGTTTCTGTGCATGTTATTTATTGTTTTACAGGTTGAAGGAGGAAGAAGGGTTGCTGGGGGTTTGGACCCCGCGGGATCTACATCAAAAGGAGGACTACGGGTGAGTTCTACTATCGTTGTTATCTAGTTTTTAGCATTCAAGTGTGGTTGTGTGTGAGTCCTTCTGAATAGCATGCCCTGCTCTGTGGAGCTTTTGACCCAACAAACGTCTAGGGTAATTTTCCCTGAAACAGAACTGGCAACTCCGCTGGGGACCACATTCTTGTGATTCCCCTGTTGGGTGGTTTCAGCTGTTTGAAAGGTTTCCAACAATTTTAACTTTTGTTTCCAGTCCAGTTAACTCTTTCTCAGTCAGACTGAAGACCTGGTTCCTTATCCAAGCTTGATCTTTTTTATTTTTTATTATTTACCTTTTCATACGCGGGTTTGTCTATACATAGACTCATATACACGCAATTTTTGTTAAAGGGAGTCGTGTATACGTGGGTTTCCTTTAACACAGTCGTGTATGCACGCTTGTTTCAAAACTGTCAAGTAGCGTATGCCTGGGTGAATTTTGAAATTTTTGATTTCTTGGCTTTTTAGTCCTGTCTGCCTGTGGAGACCTGTTCCTGCAGTGTCTTTGTATCCTCTGGATTGTGTGGAAAGTGGTCTTTGGTCTTTTCTCTCTCTTGTTTGGTTGAAAACTATCTTATCTGGCAAATATTGTTTCTTGTGCTTACATTTCTGGTTCGAGTACCAAGATCTCTTCCTGGGGATTCTTGGCTGTTCTGCTTCATCAGAATAGAGAGCCTCTGTTCATTTACTCTTTCCTACCTTTGTGTCTTGCTTTTCACTTCGATTTTTGCCCATTTTGTGATTGGTTTTCTTGAGTTTAGTTGACTAGGTCTTGTTGCAACTTTTGAAGAGTCTTTCTTGGTTCTTTGAAGTTTTTGTTTGCTGCAAGGTTGTACAATTTTTCTAGGCTGAGTGACTGAGTTTCTTGTCTTCTTTTGCTCATATAAATCTTGCTACTAAGTAGCCCTATAAGACTTGGAGCGTTTTGGAAGTTTTTCTTGAAATTCAGAGTTGTTTGGCTTTTTTGGTCTCTTCGAGCTCTTCTTTTTTAAAAATTCAAAAGCTCAAAAAACATTTTCTTTTGTCATTTTCTTTTGTTTTCCATTTTTGTTTTTCATTTCATTATATCTTTTGAAGCTTTGTTGAGATTTTTTCCCTTTGGTTTTTGACTTGATTTTGGAAAGGAATTGTCATTGGTTTCTTCCTCTTGTTTCAAGCGTTTTTGGTGTCTTTATACTAAGAGTTTCTGATTTTGGGAACTAGCTTTTTGGACAACCAAAAAGACATAAAACTGAAGGATCTTTGGGAAATTTCTCTCTGCTTTAGTAGATTTTTCATCTTAGAATTTGCATGCTCTTAGTGATTTGCATCAGGTGCACTTAAGCATTTAGTCATTTTCATAGTTTTTGTGAGTGTACAGTTTGTTATCTGAAAAGAAAAAAAAAAGAAAATTGTCTCGTAGAACCTTTGTAGAAATTTATTTTCATCGAAAGGCAATTACTGCATTTGCATGTAGTTTGGTTTTTATTAATTTCTTTTCTGCGTCACAAAACACCACGAGTTTCATTTCCGTATCCCTTTGACTTAACATAACAGTTGATTAAAATAAGCGCTATAATTTAAAAGAAACTAGCAAGTTATTCTTAAGTGTCATACACCAACTAGCTAGGTTGTAGGGCCTTGGATTAGGTGAGTGGAGAGTTAACTCTCCAAGGCCGCTAAAAAAAAACATAGAAGTTGATTAATTGAGCGAAATCCAACTCCGTTAGGTGGACCGGGAAAGCTCTCCTCCAGAGAGTCAAGCGCGAGGGGAAGTGAAGGCCGAGAAGAGAGATACCCCCTCTCTAATTTGCTGGATCTAACCTCAAGACCGTTCCGCCCGGCTTCTGACATGGATTGGTGCCCATAGTTGCCATTCCTAGGTTCCACATAGGTGACTGCGGGGGGGAATACCCGTGGTACCTGAGGCAGACGTCGTATCACTTCCAGCAGTACTTCTGGGGGGTGCCCTTGCGAAGCTTGGGTACTTGTGCCGGCAAAGGCTGTTGTTAGGAGGTTGGCGTAACTGTTTCTGTTACCTTCGCTAGTAGGCCTGGGCCGTAATTATCCCAGACTACTTTCGGGAGGTCCTATATTTCACTTTCTTGTATTTTGGTGTCCGGTCCTAATCACCCGGAGCGGAAATACCTGAAGGTTGTTTGCTTGATTGTATCTCAGGGATTTCTTTTTGTAGTGAGTGCTATTTGCTCCTAGCTTGCCTAGCTTTATACTTTTTGAGTCTAATTAAATTTTTTTAAAGTGGCTAATCAAGCGCCTCGTCGATCGAGGAGAATCCGGGGGTTATCTCCCGAGAGTCCAGAGCCTTCTTCAAGAAGGCGTAGGAGTAATTTAGCAAGTGAGTATCACCCTGTGACGTCTGATGCAATGGAGAGAGATCCTCCACAAGGGTTTGAAGGTTTCGTAGCTAGTTCTAGTGTTGGTTCCGAGAGGAGCGCTCCGCTCACCTCGAGAGTCTTATTTCCACAGGAAGAAGAAGTACAAGTAGAAGAAGTGTCTCAACCCTATGAGTCACTTCCATCTCCTCTTCCTCCTAATTATCCGTTCGTTGTTGAATACATCGGACCTGAGTCAGAGAGACTGAAAGATCCTCCATATTATACATACCTTTTGATGGCCACGACTGGGAACGCGGCTTCTGCTGTGAGTGCTGCAAGCATTCAGACTCCTGCTTCTGTAGAAGGAGGAGGCACTATTGCTATATCTTCGATTGCTTCTAGTACTGCTGTTTTCAGCTCTGGTTTCACCCAAGCACATGCTTCTCAATCTGGTCCCTTTTGTTTTGGAATGCCCACTAGTGGGATTCCTTCTTTTTCCTTTTCCGCTGCTGCAGCTGGATCTACACCCATGTCTTCCATGGCTAGTGGATCAGCTTCTTTTCAAGGGTTCCCCTTCGGAACTGGGCATATTCCTAGTTCGAATCCTTCTTTAGGGTCCTTTTCGTTTACTTCTCAGACTCAGAGTTTCAACCCTTGGTCTGGAGGTCAGAATTCGACCACTTTTACAGGTTGGAACCCTGTATTCACTACAGCGGGGGCAGGGAATCAGTTTTACGCTGGTCACCAAGGGAATGCTTCTTTCCCTTCGTCGAGTGCTTATCAGACTTTTTCCCCTCTTTCTAATGCCTGGAACCCCTATCAGGGGCTTTCCTCTTCATTTAATACTTTAGGAGGGGGAACTGGTCCGGTCTTTGGTAACTCTGCGTTGGGAGGAGGTTCTTCTCCTTTTTCTACGAGTTCTTTCTGGCAACCTGGTGCCTTATCAAATCCAGGGTATTCTTTTCAGAATGTTGGGAATTCATCCCATCAAGGATGGAATCCTCAGGCTCCGCCTCGTTTACCTTTTCTGGCAACGTTGAACTTTCCAGATTTGTCGAAATTGACAAATGATCTGATTCGGTATAGTCCGAGGTGGCCTCCGGTTCCCACCAAACTTCCTTCAGACATTCCAAAGTTTGAAGGCAAGAATGGAGAGGATCCGGCTGATCACATCACCACCTTCCATTTATGGTGTTCTTCTAACTCCCTGATCGATGATTCGATTAGGTTGAGATTGTTTCAATGCACCCTAACTGGAAACGCTGCCAAATGGTATATTGAGCTAATTGGGGGCAGTTTTGCTACATTTGGAGAACTGGCTGTTACATTTCTAAATCATTTCCAGTTTCCCGTCCGTTATGACGTCGGGACTGAACTCCTAGCTAATTTTAAGCAGGACGATGCAACCCACATTTCTGACCATATTCAGGAATGGTAGAGAAGGAAGAGGCTTATTAAAGCTCATATTCCAGGAGAATTCCTTTTGGAATGGTTTCTGAAATCTCTGCAGTCAGACATTTCTAAAGATGTATCCCTGTCTGGGGTATTTTCTAAGGAATAGGCTATTTTTAGGGCCCAGCAGATGGAACTGATATATTCTCAGTCTGGGGTCCTCCATAAATATTTTCCCAATGCTCCTCGCTCCACATTAGATTTATCCAAAACTAAGCCTGGTCCTCATGGTGATGGACTTATTGGATCGATCAATAGTGGTGCAGCTAGCCTGCTTACTCAATTGCAGCAGTTGTCTATACAATCTTCTCCTTCTGGTCAAGTTGTTCCTGCTGAGTCATCACCTTCCCAATATTTTTCGATAAATGTCGTCCAAGCTTCTTATCCCAAAGGAAATCAACAATCCGAAGGGAAGAAGAAGGGACAAAATAATAAGAAAAAGGGCAAGAATGGGAAGGGTAATGCTAATAAAACCAACGAGCATGTTGGTGAGGGTCCAAAGGATAAAAATAAAGTGAAGTTTCCATGAAAGTTGTGTGCTAGAGACCATCTCACACACCTTTGCCCTAAAATTCAGGATGTGCAGCGCTTGTTAGCTCAGTAGGGTTCTTCTAGTTCCCAGGCTGTGTTGACAAAACCTTTTCCCCAAGGGCAACAAATAGTTGTTGGCGTGAATCAAAATTCTGGGGCTTCCTCTAGGGGCACCCAGGAAGGGTAAATACCATCAAACATATACATGATGTGTGCTCACATGGATGTCGCTATGAGATCCCGTGATTATGGTGAAGAAGAGTCTTCGAAAGCTAAGGGTGCTTTCGATGCTACTGAGCCGTTTCATATTACGAGGCCTACTGTTGAGCCTATACCTCGGATGCCCAAAGCATCTACCAAGTGTTCCACGATTAATCCAAACACTAGGGCTGCCCAGAACTACT
This sequence comes from Pinus albicaulis, assembly GCA_034641835.2. NCBI lineage: Eukaryota > Viridiplantae > Streptophyta > Pinopsida > Pinales > Pinaceae > Pinus > Pinus albicaulis. The sequence goes on along the minus strand of JAXQQM020084235.1, from coordinate 250,430 downwards.
CTATTGTGGAAGATCTGGCGCAGAGTCCTTGTGCCATGTCGGCTTTAGAGGTGCTCCAGTCTTGTCTGGCTCAGCGCAGTGCTTTTCTCACTGCTCTTGGGGCTGTAGATCCAAAGAACTCTCTTATGATTACCTTCGATATGACTAATTTTAAGAAGAGACTCCCCCATCATATGGCTTTTCATATTAAATCATCATACCGGAAATGAAATATTTTTCCGACGGTCGTTGTTGAGGGTGCTTCCACATGTGTGATGTCTCTCGCATGCTAGAAGGGAATTGGATCTCCCGCAGCTTCTCCATTTGCTACTCTTCTGACTGCGTTTTATGGTCATTCTCATAGACCGCATGGTATTGTCCCAGCTTTGCCCATCTGTGTTGGGGACAAAACTGTAAATATAGAGGTTGAGATAGTGGATGCAAGCTTGGACTACAACCTTCTGTTGGGGAGAAACTGGATTTATGAGATGGATGCCATTGCATCTTCATTATTTTGGCTTATTTGTTTCCCTCACAAAGGGAGGATTGTTACAGTGGACCAACTGGACTGTCCTCCTGTAGACTCAAATTCATCTACTGACTCAACTATTCCAAAGTTGGATAATACCAAGTCGCCTACTGAGAATTTAGGGGTTGGAATGTATTCTTCCTTTATGGGTACTTTTGATATTCCTCCTCCTACGGTTCATATAAATTCAATTTCATCCTCTAGGGTTCCTCTTCGAAGAGAGTTCTTCAGAACTCATTATTTTTCGGACCCTTGGACCTCACCTTCCCCTACCGCCACATTAGCGGAAGGTCAAGTGGGTGGAATGGCATTTCTAATGTCTACAGCTGAGATTGCTTATCAGTCTATTATTGACTCTGCAGAATCCATCCCATCTCCTCTTTCACCGGAAGAGTTGGATGGAGATGTGGCTCCGGCTTGGACACTTAGTTCTTCTTCTGCCCAGGATTGCCTTGATACCACTCTTCCATCTGAAGAGGCCATCCTGGAAGATATGACTGGTATAGATAGACCGTGGGATGATTTGCATCATTAGTCTTAATTTTTACCTGATTTGAGCGAAGTTGAAACGAGTTTTCCAAGTCCTCCGTCTCCTGGTCCTGTTCGCCCAGTCCTGAACCCTTTAGCACCAACACAGGTTTATGCTGAAGGGAACATGGCTGTGATTTCTCCAACTATCTCGGTGAAAATTTTCAGGGATCCCAATATTATTGAGAATGTCTTCATCGGAGCTGAATGTTCCCCTGAAGAGATTCAAATTTACACCGAGCTATTTAAAGAGTATAGGGATGTATTCGCTTGGTCTTATGAGAAAATGCCTGGTATAAATCCATCTATTGTCCAGCATGAGATCAAGACTTACGAAAACGCTAAGCTCGTGAGGCAAAAAATTCATCTGGTCAATCCTAGGAAGGCAGCAACTATCAAAGCTGAGGTGGAGAAGCTGCTTAAGGTGGGATTCATTTTCCCTGTTCCTTTGACTGAATGGGTTTCAAACCCTGTTCCCGTAGATAAAAAACAAGGAAAAATTCGAGTTTGCATTGATTTCAGAGACCTAAATAAAGCATGTCCTAAAGATAATTACCCCACACCATTTATAGATCAGATCATTGACGAGTGTGCCGGTAATGAGATTTTCTCCTTCATGGACGGTTTCTCCGGATATAATTAGATTACTATCCGTCCTGAAGATCAGCATAAGACTGCCTTTATTTGTCCCTGGGGTACTTTTGCATACAAGAAGATGCCTTTTGGTCTTAAAAATGTTGGGGCTACGTTTCAGCGATCCATGTCATATGCCTTCCACGACATCAAAAATATTATCGAGGCGTATTTGGATGATTTAGCTGCTCATTCTCGAAAGAGGATGGATCATCCTGCTCACCTCCATCAAATATTTGAATGATGTCATTTCTATAATATTAGGTTGAATCCGAACAAGTGCGTTTTCGCAGTTACATCCAGTCGGTTATTGGGATTCATTGTGTCTAGGGAATGGATTAGGGTAGATCCCTTCAAGGTTGAGGCAATACTTCGGTAGCCTCCCCCGTCCTCTATTCGTCAACTTCAAAGTCTACAAGGAAAGTCTAATTTTCTTCGGAGATTTATCGTAAATTATGCTAAAGTTACCAAGGGATTTATGAGATTGTTGAAGAAGGGAGTTCCATTTCTTTGGGATGACTTTTCTCAACGCTCATTCGATGCTTTGAAAAAAGCATTGACCTCATTGAGTCCACCTGATTATAGCATGGATTTCCTTTTGTATCTTGCAGCAGCAGAATCTACTATTGGTATGGTTCTGGTTCAGGAAGATGATGCTCTTGCAGAGCATGTTATATACTAGCTTAGTCGAGGATTGGTAGGACCTGAACTCCAGTACACTCCGATAGAAAAGTTAGCTTTAGCAGCAGTTCATGCTGTGCAGCGACTCCGACATTATATTATTCTACGAAAAACTTATGTTTTGGCAGCAGCCAATCCATTTCAGTTTTTCCTCAGTAGGCGAGTGATTGGGGGCAAATACAATAGATGGATTGTGATTTTGCAAGAATTTGATCTTGATTTTATGTCTGCCAAGTCCAAGAAATCATTGGTTTTCGCGGAATTGATCTCCGAGTTGTCCTGTGGGGAAGAGATAGTCTATGATGAATCCTTCCCGGATGAACATTTGTTTCTTATCTCTCCACAGGATCCTTGGTATGGAGATATCATTTTGTATCTTCAGACTACGAAGTTTCCCTCTACTTTTTCGAAAGATGAGCGCCGTAAGTTGCGTCACTTGGCTAAGAATTACTTGATCATTGGTGATGCTTTATACCGTCGAGGGGTTGATTCAATCCTGAGACGCTGCTTAACTCTCGAAGAAGCTGAGGCTGTGCTGAATGATTGCCACAGTGGAGCTTGTGGTGGTCATTTATCTAGGCTTGCTACAGCCCAAAAGATCTTGCGTGCTAGGTACTTTTGGCCTTCGATTTTCAAGGATTGTATGGAGTCGGTCAAAAAGTGTCATTCGTGTCAAGTTTATACTCGAAAAATGCGCGCTCATCCAGCTCCGCTTTTTCCAGTCATTAATGTTGGTCCCTTTACAAAGTGGGGTATTGATTATACTACTTGTAACCCACCTTCGGCTAAAGCTCACAAGTACATTATTGTAGCAGTAGACTACTTTACGAAGTGGGTCGAGGCTATGCCTACTTTTGGGAATGATGGTGAGACTGCAGCTATTTTTCTTTTCAACCAGGTTATTGCTCGTTTTGGTATTCCTAGAGAGATTGTCACTGATCATGGCAGTCATTTTCAGAATAGCATGATGGCTGAGTTGGCTCTAAAATTAGGTTTCCGACAGTAGCATTCATCTCCGTATTATCCTCAAGCCAATGGGCAAGTGGAAGCCATGAATAAATCCTTGAAGAAAATTCTTCAAAGGACAATTGATAAAGCTAGATCCAACTGGCATATTATGCTATATCCTACACTTTGGGCATATAGGACGTCAGTGAAAACTGCAACTGGCTTTACTCTGTTTCAGCTAGTGCACGGGTTGGAATCCATGTTTCCCATTGAATGTGAGATTCCTTCTCTTAAGTTAGTTGTTGAACTTCTTCCTGGCACTTCTAGTCTTGAAGAATAGATCCTTCATCTGGAACATCTCGATGAGCAGCGTCGGGATGCCGCCACGATGAATGAGGCACATAAAAACCGAGTTAAAGCTCAGTACGATAAGGCGGTCAAGCCCAAGGTTTTTTCGGAAGGTGACCTTGTTTTGGTCTATGCCCAAGAAAAAGATGCCCTGGGGGTAGGAAAGTTTAAGTCTATGTGGTATGGCCCCTTTATCATTAAAAAATTCCTTAATAAAGGGGCATATAACTTGGTTTATTTTGAAGGGAACTAGTTTCCAGAGCCCAGAAATGGGCTCTATTTGAAGAAGTATTATGCCTAGGCTTCGGCCTGGCATGTTGCTTTTGTATATAGTATTTTTGCTTTGTACATATCTGGTTTTTCGATCTTTGATGGGATGGTGATGCTTTTGATCTGCTTTGGCAGGTTGTGTCGGATGTCATGAGTCATTTTGGTTTCACCGATGGTGCTAGTAGACACACCCGGAACTTAGCTTCCGCGGCTTGGGTGCTTCATTATCCATCCGGTCAGCTGTTAGTATCAAGAGGAGTCTGCATTGGTCCTGCTTCCAATAATACAGTAGAATACACTGCAGTTGTTTATCTACTCTCGAATGCAATATCTTTGGGTGTTGATTCGTTAGTAGTTTTATTGGACTCCCAGCTGGTGGTGTCGCAGTTGAACAATACTTATCGCGTTCAAGATCCATTTTTACTCCGGTTGTTCTTGAGGGTATGTTTTTTACAAAGATCATTTCAATTTTTAACTTTTATTCATATTCCTCGAGCTGACAATTGGATGGCAGACTCATTAGCTAATCAAGCAATTGATTGGCATATTAATCATTCCATACAATAAAATTTAATCATCAAAAACATCATACAATTTTAAAAATTTGTCACATCACATCAAACATCGCTATATATATATATCATCAGAGTGTTCAAAAAATTTTACAAAATTTGGATCCATAAGTCATACAAAAATTGGGCTTATCCTCGATCATGTTCAGTCTCAAAAAATATATAGTCATCTGATACATCATATCTATCTACTCCTGAGGTCCCTACCTAGAAGTTGTGTTCCTATAGAACACGATCACGGTGGCAACTCGGCGGAATAACCGTACCCAGTCTCGGGGCACTCCTACCACCCGTCTCTGGATGGCTTCAGGCAGATCTTCCACTGCATCCATAGGTACTTGGTGGGTTAATCCCTCTAAGTTCCTCTGTACAGCCTGGAGGGTTCTGTCTGGATCTACTATATCCGCTTCGCCTCTGTGACGCTTGTGTCACGGGTAACCCTCAGGTCGAACTGGTCCAATATCTGTATCATGATCATTTTTAAATTGTAAGTCATTATGAATCCAATCAAAAACATGTTTTTTTTCCATTTTTTCACATATATTGAAAAAATCCAAAAAATTATATAAGTCAAAAATGAAAACTTACCGATTATGCCCCATGCCGTGCCTGGTGGAAGGACAAGATGTGCATCACCATGAAAGTCCATCCCGACATAGGGATAGTCATCCACAACGATGATCTGTTCTCTCCACCATTGGAAGAACTCATCATCCAAAGTGGTCCGGGCAACTTCACTTCCCCCCAATCTCTTCATCATGTCTGCCCAACGGGCAATTCTTGGGTCCCTCGGGCTGCTGATGGTAGAGATCACTTTGGGTCTCAGCCCAGGAATCTTCTCGAAGAAGAATGTCATCAAAATTGTACCATATCCAAAATGTTTTGTCTTTGCCTTTCGGATTGAAGTCAATTTTTGCTTCATGTTCATCAGTAGAGCTATGCACCAATCATATACATGAGTTAAGAATTCCACTGCTATACTCATTTGCGTCCTGGATGCCTGGTGTAGAGAAGTTGATCCTGCTACTCTCCCAATGGTAAAAAGGAGGATTTTTATGTGCAAGTCTCTTAAATCTTTGATTGCAATTTGAGTCCCAACTTTCTTGGAACCCTCTACGCAGTAGACGTGGACGTAATCTTCCACGGTTAGCCCTCCCAAAGGCTTATCATGCAATTCTACTGGCTCCCCTCTCCGGGAGAGTCCAGTAATAAAATATATATCTTCCACCTCGATGCGTATGGGCATTTGATCTATAATGAAGCAGTCTTCTTCTGGTTCCCAATAGTTCACAAGCATTCCGAGAAACCAGACATTACTCTTCATATTTGGCATTTTGAAAAACTTGAGCAATCCGCAATTCCGAAGAATATTGAGTGATGCTTGGTCCTGCATGACTTCTTGATCAATAGCACTGTGTTCACGCTCTCTCCATGATATGGTCATCCTGCAAAATTTCAATAATTCGTTCATTAGCTACGCATTTTTTCATTTTGGGTTGCGCATACACGAATTTATTTGTGCACAGTCGCGTATATATGCGACTTGGTCATTATAAACCCGCGTATGCGCAAACCCGTGATTTTTAGCAAGTGATTCTACGGTGAAAATTCCTAATTTTTAATTTATGAACGAACAAAATGAATAACAAGGATGGTTTATGAGCTTACCTGACAAATTCGCTGAAGTTTGACGGTCGGTTGCTCCTGTTTTGACGAAAGAGGCTTTTTTCTCCAGAGCACTTTTTCCCAAATCAGCAATGTAACAATGATCCAAATATGAGGTAATTTGTCTATTTATGCCCAAAAAGTTGAAAATTTTCGCAAAAATTTGTTATGCTTATTTTTTCAATCTATCTTAAGCTGCATAACCCGGATGTTTGGAAGTGCCCAGATTGGTATATTTTCAGGTACATTTTGATGAATTTGAGATTTTTCCCGGTTTTTGATCCATGACTGCTGACCTGTCATGGCAGGTATATGATCTTCACTGGCATATAGGTTAGGGAATCCACTTTCCGTTGTATTTTGCATACTAGCCTCCATTCTGATCACTTGCCATAGGGTCGATCCCATCAGGTCATGAGTATTACACCCATTTCACTCGCCGATTATTTAATCATGACTTGGTGGTAGAGCCTTCCTTTACATGGGCTTCTTAGTTAGTTCCTCGCTATCACTTGTTTCCCATGCTGCGTTTTATGTAGACTCAGGAGTCCTCTTTAGTCCCGCCAAGACTTATGTGTTGAAGCTTCATTCTTCTTCTTCCTCACTATCATTTTTCTAGCTTTTACCCTAGAGGCTCCCTGGTGTTGTTGAGTTATATTACTGCATTGCATATTGGCTACTTGTTTATCCTGGCCTTTAGCCGGCTTCATCTTGGACTCAATGTTTAAGCCAACTTTTGACCTTGACTATCTGTACAAGTTAAACCATTGCATGCACTTGGCTATCGCGACTTGACACCCTTTTACCCATGGATGGAACATTCCTCTGAGTATCGCTTACCAGTTTCCGCCACCTTGCATTGAGCATAGGATCGTTCCAATCCCAAGAACTAGTGCATCTGTTTCTTGATACTCGTTCTATCCATTACCATAGCATTCTTTTATTCCTTTTTAGGCTTATTATATGAAAAAGACAAAAAAATCAAATATAACAAAAAGAGCGGGAACGGGATGTAACTTCGTAATTTGATGGCAGTACAGTGTCAGTTTGTCGCCCTTGAAAAAAGCACATACACTTATATATTTCCTTCATTTGGGATGGTTTTAGTTTTGACCTAGGTTCAGCCTTTGCCTTGTTTCACTGGTCAGTCCTCCCCCGGTTGGTTATCTCTTCCAATCATATGGAGAGTTTGTTTTGCCTTCTGCATAACAGACTTATACAGTGTCACTTTTTACTGCCATGGTCATCACGAGTCGTGCTTTTGTTCAAGGGAAGTCTAACCAGAGTCGGCCATTTTGCGGTGTCTCTTGACTCATTATTCAGTCGGCCTTCCCGGTCTTGTCAGTATCTTGTTCTATCACATCAGATGTTTTGGTCTTCTGCTCGTGCTGGTTTGAGAAGGTCCCCATTGACTTCTTGCCGGCGGGTTTGTCTCTTATTGACTACGACACATTGCTCTGAGAGCAAACCTAGAGCCGCACCTTGGGCCTATTTCCATCATTGATAGGTGACCTCGTGCTCAGCATTTGATCATCATCATGGGTCTTTGACTGAGTGGTTTCCCCTGTGTTCGACGTCAGCACACATTATCACACTTGGGATTCGTGCGGTACCTTGATTTCCATTTGACCCTATCGGTGGATTTCTCGCCTCTGTGTCAGCTTTCATTATTGGTTGGTTCAGAGGGTTTCTTCCGTGCGCTAGCTTCATCTTGTGCATGTCGGAAACGTACTTCGGTTTTGGTTCCATCACTCTACTTCGTCCGATTCCTTCCAAATCTTGGCTTGTGGGTTACACTCGCGCTGGACTGATGTGGGATGCCTTAATGCCTTCCTTCCAGCAGATCTTTTCCCATCGACTCCGACTCATTGCTCTGGGAATAAGGTCTAGAGTCTTTTTGTCAGTACCTTAGGGTTTGCAGTCATCAGTGGCAGACTCTTCGCTATCGACGGTGGGGATTCATCATTGCCTCCTGATTGGTAGATTCTTTCAAGTGTTCGACTTCAACTCATTCATTCGCACTTGTCAGATTGTACTGGGGCACCTTGACACTCATTTTAATTATTGGTGGGTTGTCTCGCGTTGGTTAACGGTATACATCATTGACCGGTAATCCAACGATTTCTCACATGGTCGACTTCAGCTCATTTATTCCCATTGTGTAGAATTGTGCCATAGTGATCAGTGAAGACCTCGAGTTGCATCAGCATTTCTCGGTTCACTTTTGACAGTCCATTAAGTTTCTGCCAATGATGCCATTCACCCTTATATGTTGTAGTGTCAGTACAACAGCATCTTATATGTTGGCTTCCGAGTTGCGTGATTGTACCATGAGTTCCACCCCTTATGATTTGATACTTGGAGATTCAGTTACTTATATGATCAGACATCTAGTTTCAGCATCATTGATCAGCTTTCTATATGTGATACTTAGACATTGATTCAGACTTGTGCTTCCGGGCCATGCTCAGATGATTCATTGTGTACTTTTAGTTCAGCTATACTTGTATACATTTTGGATCTATTCTGTATTTACCATATGATATATTTTTGACTGAGCATGGGTATGCCTGCCTCAGCATGAGTTGACTCTCTGTTTTCTTTCATTGGTTTTTTGGCAGGCTGAAATCTGGTGAAGTCCTCCCTTATCCTTGTGAAGTTGTTTCTATGTGCATAATACATTTCGGCCATCATCTACCCCTTCTGACCTCATATATTAGGGGGCATCTGTTATAGCATCATTTTTCACCCTCAGGTGATTCATGATTGTCTTTATGGCTTTCGGCACCCATTCCCACAGACTTGAACAAAATTCATTAAAAAACAGTGTTAAAATTCCCATACGCGGGTATGCCCAGAATTTTCTGCGTGTATACGCGAGTCCACATGTAATTTTCCACGTATGCCATTAAAATCATTAAAAATATATATAAAAATTCCCTATTTTTAGGCTAGGTTGATGGTTACTCCAGTAGTTCAACCACCCCAGAACGTGGCCAACTATTTCCAACTGATTGAAACTACTTTGAGGGAGTATAAAAGCCCCTCATGTGCATGGCCGAACGGAGAGAGAAATTTTATAGACATTATACTCTGTTGGAATCCCAATTCAAGTGTAAATTCCCGTGCCTCCTGCACTTTCCCAGATTTATACAGGAAACCATTGTTTCCTGGAGATGTTCATCCGTTTATATGCCATCTCGAGTGCACAAGTCTTGAAAGTATCTTAGCGAGGCAAGGGCGGGACGGATCTGGACGACGGTCTGTTCGAAGATCGTGGAAGGATTCAGGTGATCTCTCCACTTTTACTACTGTACATGTTGTTCGTAATAATGAAGAACCATCTTGTTCCTGAACTTGTGTGTTAATATCTATTTGCATATGTGAAAAGATTGATTATTAAGCATTTATTATGGTTTATATAATGTTTCACATGGATTGCACTAACGTTTAGGAGAAATATATGCTGTACAAATAGGTTTCTGTGCATGTTCTTTCTTGTTTTACAGGTTGAAGGAGGAAGAAGGGTTGCTGGGGGTTTGGACCCCGCGGGATCTACATCAAACGTAGGACTACGGGTGAGTTCTACTATCGTTGTTATCTAGTTTTTAGCATTCAAGTGTGGTTGTGTGTGAGTCCTTCTGAATAGCATGCCCTGCTCTGTGGAGGTTTTGACCCAACAAACCTCTAGGGTAATTTTCCCCAAAACAAGAGTGAACACAGATTATGAAAGGCACCAAACTTTGAGTTTAGGCTTGACAAGACAACTTAAATACTGAATCAATATCATATAATTTGGATGAACCTTCCCCGAAGTTTCAAATTACATCCACCATTCTATAGCATGGTTTTTTAGGCTCCCTAGATCATGATTAATGATAATACAACACAACATTTCAATGGTCAATGCTCACTTTTAAGTTCTTATTATATCCCTAAACAGGATTGATTTATATTTAACATTGATGTCTTGCTTTCATTTTCTTTTTCCAAACTTTATTTATGATTTAAGCAATGTTTCGATCAATTTTGGTGCTCACTGGAATCAATAATTTCACAAAATGGTTTTAGAATAAATATATTTAACAATTTGCTAGTTCACTTATGTTTGCTAGTTAACAATTTGTAGACTTTTTTTTCTATTTTGCAACATATTAAAATTGAAGATGTTAGCATGAGCATGTAGAATGTTGAGCTGCATCTTTGTCCAAATTTTTACATTTTTTATCAAATATATACATACTTGTACCTGGTGTTTTTAATCATTATTAATCCATTATGTTGTTAATTAGAGGGATTTAGAAATAATAGCTATTAATTTATAAATTCTTGTTATTAGTTAATTTTATGAGTGTTTTTAATAAATTCCTTCTTGGTTGCAGGATGGTTCGGTGCAAGAATGCATTTGAGTATGAATTCACCAAATGCATAAAAGCAGCAGCTGGGTAGTTGAGTACGAGATTGATTTAGGTAAAAATATCAATTTTACAACCAAATGGAGTAGAATATCTAAATTCTGAGACGTGGGTTTTGTTCAGAGCACCATGTTTCATATAACGTAGAAACGGTTTGGAAACATTCGGCTTTTTGAAGGAGTTATCGTGAGGGGAATATTCCACTGAAAACCATTTATGAATGTGAGCGTATTGTAGTCTTTCTAGATTATGGGGCACTTTCTCCTATTGTGTAGGTTATTGCGGCATACAAATAAAATCCTGAAGCTTCCATCTGGCATTAGCTTACTCCAGAATGAAAATATGAAGAAAAAATCAGAGGAAAACTCTGCTATTGAGATTTATTTTCAAGTGGGTCAAGATGCTGGTCAAAGTTCAACTAGAGAAAATACCATAGCAGATCTCTTAAGGAAATTGTTTATGAGAAATATTTTGATCAGCTGAGGACAAAGGAACAACTTGGATATGTTGTGAATTGTGGCTGTAGGATGAAATATCATGTACTGGGATTTTGTTTCAATGTTCTCTCTTCGAAGCATAGCCCACCATATTTATAGAAAAGAAGAGATGCATTTATCGATAAATCGTAGCAAATTCTGGGTGAGATAGATGATAAAGAATTGAATCCTACAAAGTTGCATTAATAACAAGGAAATTAGAGAAAGATCCATTTGTAACTGATGAGGTTGAACGTTACTGGACTCTAGTTGTGGAAAAAAAAAGGTATTTGTTTGAAATGCTAAAGCTAGAAGCAGATGAGTTAACCAATGTACAGAAATCAGATGTTATTAACTGGTATAATTCATTTCTAAATGAAAATCCCTGCCAGTATCGTAGACTAAATATTCATGTATTGGGTTGCAATGGTCATAAGTTTTGGCAGCAGATTCCTGGTACATACATTCTGACCTCGCTCAGCTCTTTAGAATGGCTGTCACCGAGGCTAAGAAGTCTTGTTCTCGGTCTTGAACTATCAGAGCTGGCATGTAAGCTTTGAGAAAGTCATCAATTGCATATTTTTTTGCTACCATGGTCAATTTTCCAGATGGAAATATAGGGGCAGTTAAAAGAGTTATCGATTTCATCTTTCACGATATAGATGGGTTGCTCCAACTTGTTCGAATTTCCAAGGAAGGAATACAATATTTTTTTCGGCGCTGATAGGGTTAGCACCTCATCACATTGTGCATTAAGGCATCAAATCCAGCTGTGTGATGCCTCTGGAAGCAGTGCATCATATCACATTCTTCCAGAAGCTAGATCAACCCAAATCAAACTAAAATTGGGAAGAAAATCTTCTAGTTCCGATTTTGCCCAAATTGTATTAACCTGAATCCTAATTTTGTATCCTGTGCAACAATTGATTCTTAATTAGGGCAGTGCTGCTACTATAAAGCAGAGGGTTGCGCACTAATTAATCAATTAATTTTATTTCTCAGATGAAAATCGATTATCTCATATGTAGAGAGGAATTAGTTAATCCGTCATTTAGATAGCAGAATTCTCATATGAAAAATCGATTTTCTCAGATGTAGAGAAGTAATTCGTGAGTCTGTCAATTAGGAGAAGCAGAGTGTACGAATTCAGAAGAAGGTAGGAGTTGAATGGAGTCAGAAGTGAATGTGCACATCCAGATCTGGCATTGACTTTTCCAGAATTTTAATGGAGCAAGAGTTGGTGTAATTTTTAATTGACATTTAAAATGATGTTTTGATTGAATTCAATAAATTCTAGTTCCGGCAATTTTTTTATGGAAGTACTGTAATTTTATTTACTTCTTAGTGTTGAGTTAGTTTAGGACTTGCTCCAGGGAGTGGCAAGGATCCACCGCAACCTGGAGTTGAGTCCCTTGTTCTTTATAGTTGTAGGAATTGAGCTTTACTTTACTGCATGAATTATAATTGTTATGAATTGTTTTCCAAATAAAATTGTATATCTCTCAATTTTGTAATTAAAATCATCGTTTTGTTTTCTTGAATTCAATGAGTCTATTGCTGGAGTTGAGTCCCTCATTCTTCATAGATTTATGAATTATGCTTTAGTGTAATTTGTAAAATTATTTTTAAATAGTATCTCATATTTTCTAATTCTGCACTTAGATCATTATTTTGTTTTCCAATTATTGAGTTTGATTCAAGAGTTAGAATAGATTTTAATGCTTTGAGTTTTAGTAATGGTTTTCCTTACTTAGTTTCATTTGAATGTTTGCAGGTTTTAATGCTCATTTAATTATTTTATGCATCCCGGGATTTCACTTAATAATTAGATTTATTTTTAATTAGAATCATTCTTGTTTTCGTAGTGTAATCATTTCTTTATAAGCGCAAGTTTGAGTGTGGATTTAAATGTTCAGGTAGCAGTGATTTAGTTTTCATTATTGAGTGACATGATTTTGATTTAGTTTTCATTGTGAGTAGCATGCTTCCGAAGAGTGAATTTTTTTTGAATAATTTTTTTTACCTAGATTAAAATCTTTAAATAGAAGGTTTATCATAGATTAAAAAGTAGACTTCGAGTGCAATAATGTTACAAGATTGAGGATTGCTTTGTAGTTTAATTGCAGTATGGAGTTTGCTTGATAATAATTAGTTCAGTAAGTTTCATTTTCAAGATTGTTTATTTGCAAGCAAATGTGTGTTTCATTCCAGAATCTAGTTTATCATTACAAAGGAATATATTTATAGTCTGACCATTAAGCTGAGCCAATATGCAGTACAAATCGCGTTTACGACTCCCAGATTGATAATTAATATTGAGAGGTTTAATCCGACAATTAAACTGCCCAACACAGAACAACATAAATTAAGACATGCATGAGGGAAGAGACCACTTACATTGTATTTATGGGTCTGCATTCATCGATGTGACCAAATATTTGGGGATTTCTTATGAGATATTTATATTTCTGTTATGTACTGTTGGTTCTCTATGTCAGTGATTCCTAAAAAAATTCCTGTGGCAAGTCTTTGTTTTCTATCACAATCCTTCAAGACTCCTCAATTTTTGTCTCATACTAATGGTTGATTTCTTCAGCTGTACTGAATCCCTATAAAGTAACATTAACAACAATTTTAGTGGGTTATGTTTTCTATTAATTATTTTAAGATATTTTCTAAATTTTGTTAAAGAATAAGCTAGATTATTGTGGTGATTTCGAATGTTTTTTTATGTTTGTGAATTAAGAGTGCTAGATTTGGGTGCTAGACCATTGCACAATTGGATGTGGAAAAAACCTTGTAATTTTTGAGAAATTCTTCTCCTGTCCAACAGATGCAGAAGTACATAACTTCTGTATTTGCTACGCACTGCCATGAATATGCCAAAGTGTTGTTTCTTTTTAGTTGGATGTCTCCATTTACGAAGGCGGTGTTAATTTTTGTAGCCTTCCCTACATGAAACTAAGGCAGAGGCTAATGTTTATTTCATCACCAATTGTGATGGAATAGGGAATTTCTCTGCTAGAAGATAAATATTAGTAGGATCAATACTAGAAGGAGATTTTCACACTTTGGTTTTTCCTTGGTTTTCCTCCAATCAGTTGTACAAATTTGGCACAACCAATCTAGGGTAGAATTCATGGGGATTTATGATCAGATGGATTATCTAGGAAATTGGATATTATTTATGTTCCCCTTGAAGGAGATTCAATGTGTGAAAATGAGGGTGAGGTTATGAATTATGATGGACTTAGTGAGGATGACAATGATGTGGATGAGCTTGAGAATCAGATGTGGAAGGATCGCATCCAGCTTAGGTGCATTAAGGAGCAACGGAAGGGAAAATATCACAACGACACATAAAAATAGAGATAGTCACAAGAACAAGCCCAAAGGAAAAATATGTCTTAGGCAGAGGATGGTATACTGAAGTATATGTTGAAAATGATGGAAGTTTGCAAAGCACAAAGTTTTTTGTATGGCATCATTCCTGAAAAAGGGAATCCTGTAAGTGGAGCCTCTGACAATCTTAGAGCATGGTGGAAGGAGAAGGTCAGATTTGATAGATATGACCTTGCTGCAATCACCAAATATCAAGCAGAACATGCAACACCTAGAGCAAATGAGAGTAACATGGTTATGGCTCCTACACCTCATACTCTTCAGGAACTTTAGGGCACCACTTTGGGTTTGCTTCTTTCTGCCCTTATGCAACACTATGATCTGCCTCAGTGGAGGTATCCTTTAGAAAATGGTATTTCTCCTCCTTGGTGGCATACTACTAATGAGGATTGTTGGCCACAATTAGGCTTGCCAAAAGGACAAGGGCCTCTTCCTTATAAAAATCATCATGATCTGAAAAAGGCTTGGAAGGTGGGTGTTCTTATTGCTGTTATCACATGTCACCTGATATAGAAAAAATTTGCAAACTTGTTAGGAAGTCAAAGTGCTTGCAGGATAAGATGACAGCTAAAGAAAGTGCAACTAGGCTAGCAGTTGTTAACCAAGAGGAAGCATTGGCTTTCCATAAAAACCCTAATTCTTGTCCACCGACCAGTGCTGCGATGACTACACATGCTAGGTCTCTGACATTAAGCAACAACAATGAGTATGATGTTGAAGGCTTTGAAGATGATCCGAACTCTATTTATACAAATACTGATGTGCAGGATTGAAAACCACAAGACTTGGATCTCTTAAGTTCTGAGGTATAGGAATGAAAACTGCAAGACTTTGACCATTTCAATGTAGGTGTTTCAAATGAGAGAGTTTCATCTCTTCAGGTAGGAGATAATGTATATTTTATTAGAAAAAGGAAGTTACCACATGAATCTCCATTGGAAGATCAAAAGGTCTATACATTTCCACATGAGAAGTGCCCATATCATGAGCACCAACTTGGATTTTCATATCATATTTTAAGAAATTCCCATCAGTCTACTTGTGCATATAAAACATATTTGTAAGGCATGGGATATCAGAGACCAAAACCTCAAGAGAGTAAATCCTTATTTTGTATATCTACGGGGCAGCCTAACTAGCTACAAGTTCAGGGAAAGGTGGGTATTTTTCCATCTAAGAAGGAAGGACAAACAACATCCAATGGTAATGTGAATCTTAATCCTCTTGGCACTACAATTTCAGCAATTCCAACTGGTAATCAGCAGCCTATCAATGAATTACTTGCTTATATGATGGGTTGCAACAGAATAAGACATCAACACTAGGGAACCTTAAGATGATGAATTATCACAATTGGCCTGAAGTGAAAATGCACCCTGCTTCACTGGGTGGGGAAATTTTCAAAATTACGCTTGATGATAACTTATTTAGGCAAGTAGTCATTGCTGGAAACAATGGTTACAATTTTGGCTCAAACATCCAACTGGTAATGAGAGAGGGATTAAACCTTGATCAAAGCAGGGTCTACAATCAAGCTTTTATACATCATTGCCAGTAAATGAATGGAGACATGAAATTTGTCTCTGCATACAACAATATTCCAATTGACTATGCAGTCCTAGAGACGGTTTCTAAATATGATAATTCAATATGGTATTTTTGAGCATGATAAGAGTTATTATGAATATATCATCATGGTACTTCTAAAACTCTATTCTATAAGGACTTATAATTCTATTATAGTTCCCGAATCATAGCATAATAGGACCACTCCTACAAACAACTACCTGGAGTCATTTTTATTAGATAGAAACCTATAGAGGGCAATCATCATATGTATGGGCACTTTCATGTAGAGAAATGGCAGTTCAAGGAGGCGAAGATCCGACATCCGTATGATTTTTGCATGATGATTTAGGTTTTTGTTGTGTATTTGGTTTGGAACTTGTGAAATAATCCTTAATTTATTATGTGTGTTACTGTGTAGTTGGTCACAAGTTTGTCTTCTATAATCAAAGAATGTAGACACATGGAGGTGAATCAAATGGAATTGTGTTTGATCTTTTGTTTCTTCTATGTGCATGAATTTATTTCATTATGATATGACACTTGATTATCTTAATTGATGTGCTAGATAAACTTTGTGGTTTGCTGAATCTACTTCTTTTGGAAAGCAGCCAAAGAAAAAAAAAATGTTTCTCTTATTTTGCGCTGTGGAGGCTAAGGGATATTTAATTCAGGCTCAATTGTCTAGTGCATCCCTTTAATCAACATGTTTATTGGAGGATCCTTAATACTCTTCTAAAACTTATTTGAAGAAAGCTAGTATAATTTCTATGTAGGTAAAATTTATAATTGTTAGTACCAGTGTCATATAGAAATGTATTCGAATTATAATACAGGGAATTGCCCTTGTACATTGATAAAGTTGCTTAATGGTGATGTTAATTTTTTATATTTGACTTGACTCACTGCTTTCCCTGTCTGTTCAACAATAGGGTCTTTATTGTAATGTCTTTTAAATTTATTGGCTACTTTCACTATATGTTCAACAATAGGGTCTTTACTAATGAACACACATAAAGTAGCACAAGCACAAGATGATATTCCAATGCTGCTGAAGGATGCGTACTTATGTATCTGTATCTGATATTCCTGATAGTGTTTACAACCATAAGAAGTGTTTTTGATGATTTGTTAGAATATGCTAGCATATTTTGACATTTATGCAGATATTTGGCTTAGATTCATACACCATATACACATTGGTGAGAGAAAACACAATCAACCCTCGATCCACCAAAGAGCCACTTCTATGATCCCATATTCATGGCCATAAACTATCCCTAGGGTTGTAGAAAAGATAGATGAGAAACAGTGTACTCATTTCCAGGGAAAACAAACAGCACAGTTTGCCTGCTAACATCAGTGAGATTTACTAGAACCATAGTATCTAAAGATAAAGAGTTAATAGTAGCAGTGATCAAATGAACTGGAGAAGTACAAGTAGCTGGTTTTCTTTTGTGAGTCTTTCAAGAAAGTATTTTAGAAATTTGCAACTGAGTATTCACGATAATCTCAATCTGTCTAAGATCTAATTCTACTTGCTTTTCCTCAGATTCAACACATAACCTTTCAACATATTTATAAATATCCATCTTCATGTGTTGTAGCTTTAAGATGGAGTCTTCAAATGATCTAATACTTGAAGCAAAAAAATCACAACTCCTATTTCCAGTCTTCTGCAATTTTTCCTTATTTGGACGAGATTCTTTCGATCTAAGGTTGGGTCCAGGACAATGATTAGGGCTACAACTAGCTACAAGTCTGCATCCAGGGGCACTGGTATCACTTTCAGGAAGTATACGAGGAAAATTCTCATTTTTTTGCAATAACTAGTTTGAGATGTCCTTCACACGCTAGTAGATAGGTACAGGACATTGATCTAGTTGGTGGTGTAATTGGAAACATCAATGCAGCTCCAGTTACTCCAACATCAATCAAATCACATCTTCATCCCCAAATCTTCATATATATCGATCGATCGACAAGTAGAGGGTTTAACATTAAATCCATTGTACATTCCTATTTCCCTTAATTTTATCCTATCATGGTATTCTTAGGCCAGCCCTAGATCTTTCCTTTAGCTTAAAGCGGTGGTGGAAATGGAACTTCAATGGTGGGCCAAACATCAAAGAAACTCCAGCTACTCTAGCATCAATAGCATCGCATCCGCCAAAATTGCAGAGCCATCGATAAACCCATCAACTGGACACACACCGTCAGATTCTAGGCAGGCAGCATGCATGATAAAATTCTCTTAGGTTCAGTGTTTCTTAATGACTATGAAAGGAAAGGGAAGGGAGCCACAGAAGTGGGGAGCAGAGCAAAAGGAGCAGCGCTCTACAAAATAGATTTGGGTTTTCTCTTCGACTATAAGGTTCGATTCCTGGTCACTCGTATCTTTCGCCAGTGCTTCTTTATCTCTCGAAACAGTGAAGAATCAACGTAGCAGAGAAAGTATTCATTTTGAATCTATAGATATATGTCCACCATCTTCCGCTTATTCACGTGATTGGCGATTTTCCGCTAGTTGCCGCTCATTCATTAATGGAATCTTGTTGTGAAAGCGCGTGGACGACAGTTATGGGTTTGCAGGTAAAGTGTTTTTCATAACTCCTTAGCGAGTACCAATTATCAGGTCTGCTTTGGGCCCTAGACAATGTTGTTAGCACTGGTACATCTCTCTGGTCTTTTTTCTCCTCAACAATGAGAGATTGTTGAAGAGCTCTTGTGGAAGTGAAGGGATCAGTCTTCAGTAGTGTTATTCCGCTTTCAAGATGCAGATCTTCGTTAATGATGTCAACACCATAACACATGAATCCCCGGGCACCCAACCGTAGGTGACGATGCCATCAGGACCTCCTACCAAAACTACCACCTTTGCCTGATTATGGATTTCGATGCAACAACAAGGCTTTTTAGGAACTATTTAGGAGATTGGAAACCCTTGAATCCTCTAACCAGACACTAAAAAGAGAGGTCAATGAACTCAGGACCAAATTATTTGTAATGGAAGGCGAGAATGTTTCACTGAAGCAGTTGTTAAGGGACAACAAGGAGCAAGAAGTTCACCACCACCCCTCTAATGACACTCTACATGATAAACTTCTCCATCTTAAAAAAAACAGAAGGAGATCAAAGCTGAACAAGCGGCCTTTGAACAAGAAACATAAACACACATCAACTCATGGGCACAGGTTGCTAGACGAAGGGATACGCCCCTCGCTCCCCCTTTAGCCAATGTTGAGGAGGTGATTCAATCTAAAATCATGGAAGAATGCACTAGACAAGTGCAAGAATTGAACCTCAAAGTGAGAGGGCTTCCTTTGCCTCTCACAACCTCATACCCTGTGGTGGTTGGGACCCTATTCCTCAATGAAAAACTAGATCTCCAGGATGTGACCCTTGATAAGGCTTCGCTTGGGTATGATTCCACTCTCTTTCTCTGGGTCAGATCGGCGGTTGATCACCTTCGGGCTCTTAGAGCTAAGTGAAAGCTATTCTCACTTCCTATTAAGATCTTCGTTGATGAAAATCTCACTAAAACATAGGTTGTTGAGCTCAAATGCTTTAGGGAGTTGGTTACAGAAGCACGCCAGGCAGGGAAAAGGGAAATTATCAGGAACCTCAAAGTAGTGATTGAGGACACTTTTCCACCTAGGTGGAAGCCCAGTTCTGAGTCCTCCAAATGATAGGCTCAACGGGGGAGGAAACAAGGGGCATCCATTTCCGTCAGTTGTTGGAATGGGAATGGGTATTTTTTGGCATCGCTAGGTCTATAATATGATGCTCTTTGACTGTCGAATATTTTATTCATCACCGAGATGCATGAGAGCCATGTTAAACCTCTCCCAAACATTATAGGTTACCATAAGTTCTCAGGTTGTAGGTAGGAGATGAGGAGTTTTGGTGGTATCAGAGGTTCTGGGGGAGTTGCTTGCTTCATCAGAGATTCCTTTCAAAGTAGGATTTCTTTGGTGGTTTCAGATGAATTCGCTAGGTTTATGTGGGTTCATGTTCGAGGGGTCTCTCCTCTCCCCAGGGACATTTACATTGTTGTTTGTCACTTCCCTCCTGCTTCTTCATCATATGCCATTCATAATGGGCCTGGTAGGGACCCCTTTGTAAATTTGTATGTCGGCATAGCCGAGTATTCAGCAGTTGGGGAGGTTATTATTCTAGGTGACTTCAACTTTCGCACTAGATCCCTCCAGATCCCTCTTCACAATCGGTTTGAGGATCTGTACTACATCCAAGAGATCGATCCATAGTCACTGGAATTTCATAGGATGTTTGATGATGTGTTGGGGCCCCTTACTGCTTATGGTCAAAATCTTTTACACTTGGGCGAATCTCAGGAGTTTTTGATTCTTAATGGCCTCCAGCATTTTCCAAATTCCCGCTTTTTCACATATTGACCTCATGGTGGAGAAGCAAGCATTTTTTATTATGTCCTCTCTAGCCAGAGCCTCCTCCCCTTCATTCGTCACTTCTTTGTTTCCCCCATCCCCTTAGCTGACCATGCTCTTCTTTCTTTCTCTCTTCGTGCTGACAACCTCGCCATTATCACCCCACCTCCCCCTAAGGGCTCACCATGTACTAATTTTACTTTTGATGAGGGTGACCCAGACATCTTCTCTTCCCACCTGCACTAGATGCTCCCCTCCATGGACCAATTCTCACTACTTGACTCTGCATCAACCAAGTACAATTGTCTCGCTGTTGATCAGAAATTGTCATTGATGTCAACCCAAGCAGCACCAGGGGCTAACCCAATATTGCATGGGAATTTTTACCTACCAAATTAATATATTCTAGGTCAATAATTATTTTGATGGTTTCTACTTGTCGAGATGTTTCCATTGATATATGGCACACCATGTAATTCTTCACGGTTCGAGAGATATTCATGTTTGAAGTTTGTACCCCCAGTTAGTGGGCTAAAACCCCATGGGGTTGCGGCATGGGTCATTGAAAAGTCATAATTAATATTTTTTAAGCTCCTAAAATCCCTCCCACATTCACTTGTTGAAGCCCCTCTCAACTTAAGAATTTATATAAATTGTGATCCTCATTTCCTCCTTATGCAAGGGATTCGGCCATCTGAAACAGGTCATCGTGGAATTTCCGCTCTAACGTTTTTTATACAAAGGTTCAGAAGCTGAAATTTTTATGAGGCAAAGCCAAAATCTTGAGGAAGCTACTGTAAAAATTGCATATCAATGTGTGCAATATTTTTGGAGATATGATCTATGGAATTCAAGGTTTTTGCAGGCTCTTGAAATTCATCTCAAAGAAGTGACCTTGGTAAAATCATCATAACTCTCTCTCTGAGTATTATATTGGAATTCCATAAAATTTGGAAAATATTGCACATTATTTTCTTTTCTCTCTATAAATTTCAGATCCAAATGAAGAAAAAGTGACACGTGGCATGTCGTACAAGTGTGCTTTACTGAAATAGTCCATAATTAGGGCATTGTGAGAGATTGGGTATAACTCTCTCTTCAAGAATCCAAATTGGGTTAGACCTATGGCATTGGAAAGACAAATCAGAGGAATACTAAAGGACTAAAAATCAGATATTGAGGATCTGAAATAACAGAGATACACCAGATTCAATATCAAGCTCCTAGAAGGCAAGAAAAAGCTAGATCATGTGCTGTCAAGGGTTGCAAAGGACCAGACTTTCTAATGTGGAAAAGCAAAGAAAGTTGCAGCAGAGGGTAACATGACAATAGAAGCAACAAAGGTGCATAAACACAGCAATAATTTCATCATATGAAGTCTTCAAGTGGGCAGCACTACATACAATCATTGTAAAGGTATCATTGTACTTAGTCATTGTAAATACATTATTGTAAAAATTGTACTAGTGTCTATCTACCAAGGGTTCAAGAGGAAGTGTTGGGAGGTCTAGGATCATCATTAGGTGGTTGTGTCAAATTTGGGGTTATGGTCTAGTATATCTTCTTCTTCTACATCATTCTATATCATTATAAAGTGGACCATTTTCCATGGTTAGGGAGTCCATTCTTCTTTATTCTTCTATAGGGTGGTAGGGTGGTGCTAGGGTGAGTTGTAGCTCATTGGGTGTTGAGGCATCCGTTCATTTGACTACTGAAGAATCTTGGGCGTTGGAGCATCCATCCAGTGGGAGCTGGAGAAGAATGCTTTTCTAGATTCTAGGAAATTGGAGTTTTATTTTCAATTGGAGTTGAATATTAAAGAATTATTAGAAAAGCATTAGGTGGTTTTTGTCCCGGAGTGGGTTTCCACCTTAAAAAATGTGCGCATTTTTGTTCCTTTTGTTTACTGCTGTCATTGTACAAACACTGATAATAATTGAAGATTAACTAATGCTCTAATTGAAAGGAATACTAATTCACCCCCCCTCTCAGTATTTCCAACAATTGGTATCAGAGCTTGGTTCCTTCAATAGTAGTTTAACAGCTGGAAGGAGGTCATGGAGCATACCAAGAATGGTGTACCTCTATTCAATGAAAATAATTATGCACTTTGGAAAGGAATAATGGAGGTCTATCTCTTGGCGCAAGGTTACGAAGTATGGGACACTGTTCAAAATGGATTTACATCAACTGTGGATGAACAAGGTAAGAAGAATTTGGTAAATGATGCAAAAGCAAAGAATATTATTATCAATGGACTTATTGAATCTTCTTATCATAAGGTGTTGGGTTGTAAAACCGCCAAAAATGTATGGGACAAGCTTGAAAATATATATGCAGGTGAATCAAATGTCAAAGAAGAAAAGCTTCAAATCTATAGAGCAAAATTTTAGCAACTCAGAATGAAAGAAGATTGCAACATTGCTGCATAATTCCAATATGTTGATGAAATAACCAACACTATGGAAGGATTGGGAGAGCCAGTTGACGAGAAGACTATTATACGGAACATTCTTATAACATTACCAGGGAGATTCAACCGAAATGTATCGGTCTTAGAACACAATGCAAATCTGGACAAACTCAGCAAGGAAGAATTACATGGAGTTCTCATAGCATATGAAATGAGACTTGATGAAGAAAAGGGTACTTCAAATCTAGAAACTGCGTTCATTGCATCTAAGAAAACCAATAAGGACCAAAAACCTTCAATTGAAATGACATGCACCTGAAAGTGTGAAGAAAAGGGAGATGATGGAGAAGGTCTTTCAAATGAAGAATATTTTTACTTTACGAGAAAACTAAAACCTGGTGTTACACAGTAATTTGTCACCGTACCTGAAATCCCCATCCCGCACATTGGAGGGCTCATTTCGTGACCTGTGAGCAGTGAAATGGCTTGAAACCACTTTCATGACATCCCTCTAAACAAGAGATTTCATTGCCCTGAAGACATCTCCTTGTGGAAAACCCTAAAAATGGCCCTTTTTGCATTGGCGCGAGTAGGCAGATCAGTACCCGTGCCAATGGGGAAAATACTTCAAAGAGGCCGCGCCAGTTGGCGCTGTGTCCTAGAGTCGCACTCGCGCCAGCCAATTTAAGGAATGTTTTTTAAAAATAAATGGCACAAGTTTCATCCTAACTGATCCAGGAACTGATATCTATCTTGAGTTGGGAGGTTTGGCTACGGATTTCCATAGAGAGGAAGTGGTTATCCACCTCTCATGGGAGCTTCATTGATGATAGGGCCAATCCCATGATTATAGGGATCCCAACTCCCCTTCCTCCATCTATAAAAGCTTGCCCATCTCCATTGCAGGCTAGTCTTCAAGTTCCAAAATTTCCAAGAGCCTGATGCTGCAAAAGCATCCATAATTCCCTTAAGGCCAATTTCAAGCAAGGATACTATCGTCAAGATCCGAAGAGAGAGGTTTGTCCCATCCTTGACAGGCTTTTCGAGACGTGTTCCATTGGCGACCCTCCAAATGAGAATTCAGTGTCAGGGCTATGGTTGTATTCTTCTTTGATTGATTAATGATAAGCGACTATTGGTTATGGTTCCACTCTTGTTGTTGATTATGATGATGAGTTATGTCTTCTCTGACTGACATATAGTTGCATATACTGTATTTTATGCTTGTGTTTGTTTTGTTTCTAGTGTGTGCAGGTGTCCAATCACGGAGATCGTGAGGATTGTGATCTGCCAGAGCTAAGGAACGGGAGCGCCACCTCTTCTACAAGCAACAACTTTTCATTCCAGGTAAGCCTTCATTGCTAGTTGGTTTATTTGCAATTAGGAACCTGCACTATAGCATGAATGATTGTTGCTAGACCCGGTCTGGGCTAGTAGGGATCGCCTCTGTCCGATCTGCTTGGCTGATCATATGCTTTCACTTGGTTGTTTTACCCATTCCTGAGGAACCGCTGCGATGAGTGGTCTTGTTAGCCAACCTCTTAACCTTTACTTTTTTAGAGTAGTTCCATCATTACCGGAACCAATTGCTTCCCTTTATACCACTCATTCCTCCAGGAGGAGTCAACTTTCAGCTCTTTTCTGACTCTCTAAACATGAAAAGATTGCTGAGGCCCTTGTCGTTTCGATCTCGTTAAAGTGGCTGCAAAACGACATCTACCCAGTATACGTTTACCCCTTTTTCGGGCTGGGACAGATTACTTACGAAAAAGGAATACCCTAGCCTATCGCGACTAGGAGGTTTTCTCAGACATAGTTTTCTACCTTTTCGGATCTGAGGAACTGTTTACAAAAAGGGACAGTTGGAGTTTACTTTTCTGCTGTCTTTTCAAACTCTCTAAACATGAAAATATGTCGAGTTCTTCCTCTGTCAAACTCGTTAAACCCTGATGACATTGGATTCAGTCGTGATGATGAAATTCGAGTTTCTCCTTCCTAGGGCTCGTTAAATGTACTAGGATGGATTCGTCCGAAGGATGGATTTATATGACAAGCATATGGTATCCTCTTCAAGCTTGTGTAAAAATAAAGAGGTACTCACCGAAATGGTGGAGAAAATGGAACCAACATCATTGTCGTGTCGGCAGTATGTCGCTCTTGAACATGGCACTTGTCTGCAGTCGTGTCAGGTTGGGGACATCTCATCTCATTTTTCACTTGCCTCCGTGGGTTTGGGTGATCCCTTTTGGCCTCTCATCTGCTCTTTGCCTTGTCACTATGACCTCTGATCTTATGATGTCAAATACTTCCAAGTCCAATGTCGTGCCGTTCATATGTTCAAGAGAAGTTGACCTCTGCAAATATCAACCTCCCTCTGATTCTCATCTGATCGTGATTCACAAAAACATTATGTTCCTGTCTCGTGTCGATGGTGTGGGAAACACTATGGCCCACCTTCGATCAAGGTCACTTCCTGTCGACTCCAACTCATTATCCAAGAAGCTGATCTAGAGACTCCCTTCTGGTGCCTTGGAGCCTGCATGCCTCAATGGTAGGTTCTTCGCATTTGACGCCAGGTTTTCATTATTGGCCTTCGATCGAGTGATTCTACTAGTGTTCGATGCCAGCTCATTGACTCACATGCCATATATTGTACCTGTAGTACCTTGATGGCCATCGTCGTTATTGGTGGTACCCCTCGCGTCTGTTAACCGCTTTCATCATTGGCTGGTAATCAGACGATGTTCTTGCATGTTCGACTTCAACTCATTTATTCACATGCTTGGACTTGTACTATGTTTGGGTCGAGATGGAGCGCAAGACCTTGGATTGTGTCTGTTGGAATCAAGGCTGCGATTTTGTGGATTATTATGATTAGTTACATGACTCACTTACTGGATGGCTGCCACCATACCTGAGTCTATTTATTGATCCTCACTGGATGGCTGCGCCCATGCCTTGGATCTGGATTATTGTATCCTCTGTTATGGATGGCTGTGCCCATACCACATATATATCATGTATCTGAGATATCAATTGTATTTCTCCACGCAGGTTTTTCGAAGGAAGAGTTTTTAGTTGGACACGTTCTCGTAAAGCATTTCACCCCTCTCTCTCTCTCGAGCCTCATGCTTTAGGGGGCATCTGTTACACAGTAATTTTTCACCGTCCCTGCAATCCCCGTCCTGCACATTGGAGGGCTCATTTTGTGACCTGTGAGCAGTGACATGGCTTGAAACCACTTTCATGACATCCCTCTGAACAAGAGCTTTCATTGCCCTGAAGACATCTCCTTGTGGAAAACCCTAAAAATGGCCCTTTTTGCATTGGCGCGAGTAGGCAGTTCAGTACCCGTGCCAATGGTGAAAATACTTCAAAGAGGCCATGCCAGTTGGTGCTCTGTCCCAGATTCGCACTCGCGCCAGCCAATTTAAGGAATGTTTTTTAAAAATAAATGGCGCAAGTTTCATCCTAACTGATCCAGGAACTGATATCTATCTTGAGTTGGGAGGTTTGGCTATGGATTTCTATAGAGAGGAAGTGGTTTGCCACCTCTCATGGGAGCTTCCTTGATGATAGGGCCAATCCCATGATTATAGGGATCCCAACTCCCCTTCCTCCATCTATAAAAGCTTGCCCATCTCCATTGCAAGCTAGTCTTCAAGTTCCCAAATTTCCAATAGCCTTATGCTGCAAGAGCCTTCATAATTCCCTTAAGGAAAATTTCAAGCAAGGAGACTATCGTCAAGATCTGAAGAGAGAGGTTTGTCCCATCCTTGACAGGATTTTCGAGACGTGTTCCGCTGGCAACCCTCCGAAGGAGAATTCAGTGTCAGGAATATGGTTGTATTCTTCTTTGATTGATTAATGATAAGCGACTATTGGTTATGGTTCCACTCTTGTTGTTGATTATGATTATGAGTTATGTATTCTCTAACTAACATATAGTTGCATATACTGGATTTTACGCTTTCGTTTGTTCTGTTTCTGGTGTGTGTAGGTGTCCGATCATGGAGATCGTGAGGATTGTGATCTGCCAGAGCTAAGGAATGGGAGCACCACCTCTTCTACAAGCAACAGCGTTGGATTCCAGGTAAGCCTTCATCGCTAGTTGGTTTATTTGCAATTAGGAAACTGCACTATAGCATGAACTATTGTTGCTAGACCCGGTCTGGGCTAGTATGGATCGCCTCTGTCCCATCTCCTTGGCTGATCATATGCCTTCACTTGGTTGTTTTACCAGTTCCTAAGGAACCGTTGCGATGAGTGGTCTTGCTAGCCAGCCTCTTAACCTTTACTTGTTCAGATTAGTTCCATCATTACCGGAACCAGTTGCTTCCCTTTATACCAATCGTTCCTCCAGGAGGAGTCAACTTTCAGCTCTTTTCTGACTCTCTAAACATGAAAATATTGCCAAGGCCCTTGTCGTTTTGATCTCGTTAAAGTGGCTGCGAAACGACATCTACCCAGTATACGTTTACCCCTTTTTCGGGCTGGGACATATTACTTACGAAAAAGGAATACCCTAGCCTATCGCGACTAGGAGGTTTTCTCAGACATAGTTTCCTACCTTTTCAGATCTAAGGAACTGTTTACGAAAAGGGACTGTTGGAGTTTACTTTTCTGCTGTCTTTTCAAACTCTCTAAACATGAAAAGACGTCGATTTATTCGTTTGTCAGACTCGTTAAACCCTGATGACATTGGATTCAGTCGTGATGACGATATTCGAGTTTCTCCTTCCTAGGGCTCGTTAAATGTACTAGGATGGATTCTTCCGAAGGAAGGATTTATATGACAAGCATATGGTATCCTCTTCAAGCTTGTGTAAAAATAAAGAGGTACTCACCGAAATGGTGGGGAAAATGGAACCAACATCATTGTCGTGTCGGTAGTATGTTGCTCTTGAACATGGCACTTGTCTGCAGTCGTGTCGGGTTGGGGACATCTCATCTCGTTTTTCACTTACCTCCGTGGGTTTGGGTGATCCCTTTTGACCTCTCATCTTCTCTTTGCCTCGTCACTATGACCTCTGATCTTATGATTTCAAATACTGCCAAGTCCACTGTCGTGTCGTTCATATGTTCAAGAGAAGTTGACCTCTGCAAATATCAACCTCCCTCTGATTCTCATTTGATCGTGATTCACAAAAAAATTATGTTCCTCTGTCTCGTGTTGATGATGTGGGAAAAACTATGGCCCACCTTCGATCAAGGTCACTTCCTGTCGACTCTAGCTCATTATCCAGGAAGTTGATCTAGAGACTCCCTTCTAGTGCCTTGGAGCCTGCATGCCTCAATGGCAGGTTCTTCGCATTCGACGCGAGGTTTTAATTATTAGCCTCCGATCGAGTGATTCTATGGGTGTTCGACACCAGCTCATTGATTCGCATGCCGTAGATTGTACCTGTAGTACCTTGAGGGCCATCGTCGTTATTGGTGGTACCCCTCGCGTCTGTTAACATCTTTCATCATTGGCTGGTAATCAGACGATGTTCTTGCATGTTCGACTTCAACTCATTTATTCACATGCTTGGACTTGTACTATTTTTGGGTCGAGATGGAGCGCAAGACCCTAGATTGTGTCTGTTGTAATCTAGGTTGCGATTTTGTGGATTATTATTATTAGTTACATGACTCACTTACTGGATGGCTGCGACCATACGTGAGTCTATTTATCGATCCTCATTTGATGGCTGCAGCCATGCCTTGGATCTGGATTATTGTATACTTTGTTATGGATGGCTGTGCCCATACCACATATATATCATGTATCTGAGATATCAGTTGTATTTCTCCATGCAGGTTTTCTGACGGTAGAGTTTTCAGTTAGACACGTTCTCGTAAAGCATTTCACCCCTCTCTCTCTCTCGGGCCTCATTCTTTAGGGGGCATCTGTTACACAGTAATTTGTCACCATCCCTACAATCCCCATCCCGCACATTGGAGGGCTCATTTCATGACCTGTGAGTAGTGACATGGCTTGAAACCACTTTCATGACATCCCTCTGAACAAGAGATTTCATTTCCCTGCAGACATCTCCTTGTCGAAAAACCTAAAAATGGCCCTTTTTGCATTGGCGCGAGTAGGCAGTTCAGTACCCACGCCAATGGGAAAAATACTTCAAAGAGGCCACGCCAGTTGGCACTCTGTCCCGGAGTTGCACTCGCACCAGCCAATTTAAGGAATGTTTTTTAAAAATAAATGGCGGAAGTTTCGTCCTAACTGATCCAGGAACTGATATCTATCTTGAGTTGGGAGGTTTGGCTACAGATTTCCATAAAGAGGAAGTGGTTTTCCACCTCTCATGGGAGCTTCCTTGATGATAGGGCCAATCCCACGATTATAGGGATCCCAACTCCCCTTCCTCCATCTATAAAAGCTTACCCATCTCCATTGCAAGCTAGTCTTCAAGTTCCCAAATTTCCAAGAGCCTTATGCTGCAAGAACCTCCATAATTCCCTTAAGGCCAATTTAAAGCAAGGAGACTATCGTCAAGATCCGAAGAGAGAGGTTTGTCCCATCCTTGACAGGATTTTCGAGACGTGTTCCGCTGGCGACCCTCCGAAGGAGAATTCAGTGTCAGGGCTATGGTTGTATTCTTCTTTGATTGATTAATGATAAGTGACTGTTGGTTATGGTTCCACTCTTGTTGTTGATTATGATGATGAGTTATGTCTTCTCTGACTGAAATATAGTTGCATATACTGGATTTTATGCTTGCGTTTGTTTTGTTTCTGGTGTGTGCAGGTGTCCGATCATGGATATCGTGAGGATTGTGATCTGCCAGAGCTAAGGAACAGGAGCGCCACCTCTTCTACAAGCAACAACTTTGGATTCCAGGTAAGCCTTCATCGCTAGTTGGTTTATTTGCAATTAGGAACCTGCACTATAGCATGAACGATTTTTGCTAGACCTGGTCTGGGCTAGTAGGGATCGCCTCTATCCGATCTGCTTGGCTGTTCATATGCCTTCACTTGGTTGTTTTACCCGTTCCTGAGGAACTGCTGCGATGAGTGGTCTTGTTAGCCAGCCTCTTAACCTTTACTTGTTCGGAGTAGTTCCATCATTACCGGAACCAGTTGCTTCCCTTTATACCAATCGTTCCTCCATGAGGAGTCAACTTTCAGCGCTTTTCTGACTCTCTAAACATGAAAAGATTGTCGAGGCCCTTGTCGTTTCGATCTCGTTAAAGTGGCTGTGAAACGACATCTACCCAATATACGTTTACCCCTTTTTCGTGCTGGGACAGATTACTTATGAAAAAGGAATACCCTAGCCTATCATGACTAGGAGGTTTTCTCAGACATAGTTTTCTACCTTTTCAGATTTGAGGAACTGTTTACGAAAAGGGACTATTGGAGTTTACTTTTCTGCTGTCTTTTCAAACTCTCTAAACATGAAAAGATGTCGAGTTCTTCCTTTTTCAGACTAGTTAAACCGTGATGACATTGGATTCAGTCGTGATGACAATATTCGAGTTTCTCCTTCCTAGGGCTCGTTAAATGTACTAAGATGGATTCATCCGATGGACGGATTTATATGACAAGAATATGGTATCCTCTTCAAGCTTATGTAAAAATAAAGAGGTACTCACCGAAATGGTGGGGAAAATGGAACCAACATCATTGTCATGTCGGCAGTATGTCGCTCTTGAACATGGCACTTGTCTGCAGTCGTGTCGGGTTGGGGACATCTCATCTCGTTTTTCACTTGCCTCCGTGGGTTTGGGTGATCCCTTTTGACCTCTCATCTTCTCTTTGCCTCGTCACTATGACCTCTTATCTTATTATGTCAAATAATTCCAAGTCCACTGTCGTGCCGTTCATATGTTCAAGAGAAGTTGACCTCTGCAAATATCAACCTCCCTCTGATTCTCATCTGATCGTTATTCACAAAAACATTATGTTCCTCTGTCTTGTGTCGATGATGTGGGAAACACTATGGCCCACCTTTGATCAAGGTCACTTCCTGTCGACTCCAGCTAATTATCTAGGAAGCTGATCTAGAGACTCCCTTCTGGTGCCTTGGAGCTTGCATGCCTCAATGGCAGTTTCTTCACATTCGACGCGAGGTTTTCATTATTGGCCTCCGATCAAGTGATTCTACGAGTGTTCGATGCCAGCTCATTGATTCGCATGCTATAGATTGTACCTGTAGTACCTTGAGGGCCATCGCCGTTATTGGTGGTACCCCTCACGTCTGTTAACAGCTTTCATCATTGGCTGGTAATCAGATGATGTTCTTGCATGTTCGACTTCAACTCATTTATTCACATGCTTGGACTTGTACTATGTTTGGGTCGAGATGGAGCGCAAGACCCTGGATTTTGTCTGTTGTAATCCAGGCTGCGATTTTTTGGATTATTATGATTAGTTACATGACTCACTTACTGGATGGCTGCGACCATACCTGAGTCTATTTATCGATCCTCACTGGATGGCTGCGCCCATGCCTTGGATCTGGATTATTGTATACTTTGTTATGGATGGCTGCGCCCATACCAGATATATATCATGTATCTAAGATATTAGTTGTATTTCTCCACGCAGGTTTTCTGATGGCGGAGTTTTCAGTTGGACACGTTCTCGTAAAGCATTCCACCCCTCTCTCTCTCTCGGGCCTCATGCTTTAGGGGGCATCTGTTACACAGTAATTTTTCACCGTCCTTGCAATCCCTGTCCCACACATTAGAGGGCTCATTTCGTGACCCGTGAGCAGTGACATGGCTTGAAAGCACTTTCATGACATCCCTCTGAACAAGAGATTTCATTGCCCTGAAGACATCTCCTTGTGGAAAACCCTAAAAATGGCCCTTTTTTCATTGGCGTAAGTAGGCAGTTCAGTACCCCCGCCAATGGGGAAAATACTTTAAAGAGGTCGTGCCAGTTGGCGCTCTGTCCCAGATTCGCACTCGCGCCAGCCAATTTAAGGAATGTTTTTAAAAAATAAATGGTGGAAGTTTCATCCTAACTGATCCAGGAACTGATATCTATCTTGAGTTGGGAGGTTTGGCAACTGATTTCCATAGAGAAGAAGTGGTTTGCCACCTCTCATGGGAGCTTCCTTGATGATAGGGCCAATCCCACGATTATAGGGATCCAAACTCCCCTTCCTCCATCTATAAAAGCTTGCCCATCTCCATTGCAAGCTAGTCTTCAAGTTCCCAAATTTCCAAGAGCCTTATGCTGCAAGAGCCTCCATAATTCCCTTAATGCCAATTTCAAGCAAGGAGACTATCGTCAAGATCCGAAGAGAGAGGTTTGTCCCATCCTTGACAGGCTTTTCGAGACGTGTTCCGTTGGCGACCCTCCGAAGGAGAATTCAGCGTCAGGGCTATGGTTGTATTCTTCTTTGATTGATTAATGATAAGCAACTATTGGTTATGGTTCCACTCTTATTGTTGATTATGATGATGAGTTATGTATTCTCCGACTGACATATAGTTGCATATACTGTATTTTACGCTTGCGTTTGTTTTGTTTCTGGTGTGTGCAGGTGTCCAATCACGGAGATCATGAGGATTGTGATCTGCCAGAGCTAAGGAACGGGAGCGCCACCTCTTCTACAAGCAACAGTGTTGGATTCCAGGTAAGCCTTCATCGCTAGTTGGATTATTTGCAATTAGGAACCTACACTATAGAGTGAAAGATTCTTGCTAGACACGGTCTGGGCTAGTAGGGATCGCCTCTGTCCGATCTTCTTGGCTAATCATATGCCTTCACTTGGGTGTTTTACCCGTTCCTGAGGAACCGCTGCGATGAGTGGTCTTGTTAGCCAGCATCTTAACCTTTACTTGTTCGGATTAGTTCCATCATTACCGGAACCAGTTGCTTCCCTTTATACCACTCGTTCCTCCAGGAGGAGTCAACTTTCAGCTCTTTTTTTACTCTCTAAACATGAAAAGATTGCCGAGGCCCTTGTCGTTTCAATCTCGTTAAAGTGGCTGCGAAATGATATCTACCGAGTATACGTTTACCCCTTTTTCAGTCTGGGACAGATTACTTACAAAAAAGGAATACCCTAGCCTATCGCGACTAGGAGGTTTTCTCAGACATAGTTTTCTACCTTTTCGGATCTGAGGAACTATTTATGAAAATGGACTGTTGGAGTTTACTTTTCTGCTGTATTTTCAAACTCTCTAAACATGAAAAGATGCCAATTTCTTCAATTGTCAGACTCGTTAAACCCTGAGGACATTGGATTCAGTCGTGATGACAATATTCGAGTTTCTCCTTCCTAGGGCTCGTTAAATGTACTAGGATGGATTCGTCTGAAGGATGGATTTATATGACAAGCATATGGTATCCTCTTCAAGCTTGTGTAAAAATGAAGAGGTACTCACCAAAATGGTGGGGAAAATGGAACCAACATCATTGTCGTGTCGACAGTATGACGCTCTTGAACATGGCACTTGTTTGCAGTCGTGTCGGGTTGGGGACATCTCATCTCGTTTTTCACTTACCTCCATGGGTTTGGGTGATCCCTTTTGACCTCTGATCTGATCTTTGCCTTGTCACTATGACCTCTGATCTTATGATGTCAAATACTTCCAAGTCCATTGTCGTGACGTTCATATGTTCAAGAGAAGTTTACCTCTGCAAATATCAACCTCCCACTGATTCTCATCTGATCATGATTCACAAAAACATTATGTTCCTCTGTCTCGTGTCGATGATGTGGGAAACACTATGGGCCACCTTCGATCAAGGTCACTTCTTGTCGACTCCATCTCATTATCCAGGAAGCTGTTCTAGAGACTCCCTTCTGGTGCCTTGGAGCCTGCATGCCTCAATGGCATGTTCTTCGCATTCGACGTGAGTTTTTCATTATTGGCCTCCGATCGAGTGATTCTACGTGTGTTCGACGCCAGCTCATTGATTCGCATGCCGTAGATTTTACCTGTAGTACCTTGAGGGCCATTGTCATTATTGGTGGTACCCCTCGCGTCTGTTAACAACTTTCATCATTGGCTGGTAATCAGACAATGTTCTTGCATGTTCGACTTCAACTCATTTATTCACATGCTTGGACTTGTACTATGTTTGGGTCGAGATGGAGCGCAAGACCCTGGATTGTGTCTGTTGTAATCTAGGCTGTGATTTTGTGGATTATTATGATTAGTTACATGACTCACTTACTGGATGGCTACGACCATACCTGAGTCTATTTATCGATCCTCACTGGATGGTTGTGCCCATGCCTTGCATCTGGATTATTGTATACTCTGTTATGGATGGCTATGCCCATACCACATATATATCATGTATCTGAGAAATCAGTTGTATTTCTCCACGCAGGTTTTCCGACGGCGGAGTTTTCAGTTGGACACGTTCTCGTAAAGCATTTTACCCCTCTCTCTCTCTCGGGCCTCATGCTTTAGGGGGCATCTGTTACACACTAATTTGTCACCGTCCCTGAAATCCCCGTCCCACACATTGGAGGGCTCATTTTGTGACCAGTGAGCAGTGACATGGCTTGAAACCACTTTCATGACATCCCTCTGAACAAGAGCTTTCATTGCCCTGAAGACATCTCCTTGTGGAAAACCCTAAAAATGGCCCTTTTTGCATTGGAGCGAGTAGGCAGTTCAGTACCCACGCCAATGGGGAAAATACTTCAAAGAGGCCGCGCCAGTTGGCACTCTGTCCTAGAGTCACACTCGGGCCAGCCAATTTAAGGAATGTTTTTTAAAAATAAATGGCGCAAGTTTCGTCCTAACTGATCCAGGAATTGATATCTATCTTGAGTTGGGAGGTTTGGCTACGGATTTCCATAGAGAGGAAGTGGTTTGCTACCTCTCATGGGAGCTTCCTTGATGATAGGGCCAATCCCACGATTATAGGGATCCCAACTCCCCTTCCTCCATCTATAAAAGCTTTCCCATCTCCATTGCAAGCTAGTCTTAAAGTTCCCAAATTTCCAAGAGCCTGATGCTGCAAGAGCCTCCATAATTCCCTTAAGGCCAATTTCAAGCAAGGAGAATATCGTCAAGATCTGAAGAGAGAGGTTTTTCCCATCCTTGACAGGCTTTTCGAGATGTGTTCCACTGGCAAACCTCCGAAGGAGAATTCAACGTCAGGGTTATGGTTGTATTCTTCTTTGATTGATTAATGATAAGCGACTATTGGTGATGGTTACACTCTTGTTGTTGATTATGATGATGATTTATGTCTTCTCTGACTGAAATATAGTTGCATATACTGGATTTTATGCTTGCGTTTGTTTTGTTTCTGGTGTGTGCAGGTGTCCGATCACGGAGATCGTGAGGATTGTGATCTGCCAGAGCTAAGGAACGGGAGCGCCACCTCTTCTACAAGCAACAGCGTTGGATTCCAGGTAAGCCTTCATCGCTAGTTGGTTTATTTGCAATTAGGAACCTGCACTATAGCATGAACGATTGTTGCTAGACCCGGTCTAGGCTAGTAGGGATCGCCTCTGTCTGCAGAGGGGATTTACCTCCACCAACACCTGGTAAGGGAAAATTCAAAGGTAAACTTCCATTGATACGTTTCAGTTGTGGTGAGGTTGGGCATTTCGTAGCAAAATTTCCAAACAAAAGTGATGGCAACCCAAAAGGAAAGAAAGGCTTTAATAAATTCAATAAGCAAGGAAAAAAGAAAGGATCCAAAAGGAACTTTCTCTCTAAATAAGATAGTTTATCATCCGATGAAGAAAGCGACAACAAAGAAGAAGCCAATGAGAAAGTATTGTTTATGGCCAAGCACAATAAACAAGAATTATTAAACAATGAAGAATAAGGGTTGACCATAGAAGAATTTTATGAGGAGGCAATCAAGCTTATAAAAGAGCTCAATGCTGAGAAGATCTGTTCCAATACTCTTGAAGAACAAGTTCAATGTCTCAAAATTGAGGTTGAAGAACACAAATGTATTGAAGAGTCACTTCAAAAGAAGTTGGAAGAAAGAAACCAAGAAAGGGAAGCATTAGAAGCCGAAGTAGTCTCGCTGCGTAAGGAAGTGAAGAAGGGAAAAAATGTCCAAAACTATGCCAACAGCTCAAGGACATTGGAAGAACTCATCAACAATCAACGATCTTACAACGACAGAACTGGCCTCGGTTACAAAGAAGAAGAAGCAGGAACTTCTACAACAAAATACAATGAACCTGTGAGATCTGACATACATGAAGACTTCATTGGAAAATATTCCCAAGCACATCCTTGGAAGACAATTCCTCGACGAATATTTTCATCCGGGTACCAACATATTTTTCATGGCTATTGTTATTCATGTGGAAAATTTGTTCATAAAGTTGTAGAATGTCGCACGTACCCTAGGAACCAATACAATTCCAAGAGATTATTCAAATATGAACCTCCCAGGGCTCAACGAAACATTAATAGATTTTAACATTTAAGAAATAATATGGAATGTTACAAATGTTAGAACTTTGGACACATAGCCAGAGACTACAGACTTGAAAATCCTCTAGAAGAATCTTCGAAGCCACAGAATGAACGAACATGGAAGAAGAAGAAGACTGATAATTGTGCTCTCGCTCTCAAGGCTCAAAAAAATAAAGATGTGTGGTTTATTGACAGTGGTTACTCAACGCATATGACTAGAGATAGAAAGAAATTTGAAGGATGGAACCATATCCTTTGGAAATGATGGATCTTCAAATGTTATAGGATCAGGTACAATCACTGTTGGAAGAAAATATGTTATAGCCAAGAATGTTCTATTGGTTGAAAACATGAATCAAAATCTGCTCAGTGTTGGAAAAATGTGTGATCAATGACACATAATGCTATTCAACTCCACAAAATGTGAAATCAGGAAAGGCATGTATGGTAAAATTGTGGCTACAGCAAGTCAAGCTCCAAATGACATATATGTTCAGGATGAAGCAACTAAGGCATGTCTACTAGCTAAAGAAGATGAAAGTTGGTTATGGGACAAATGAATGGGTCACATAAACTTTGACAATCTTGTCAGGATAAGAAAAAAGGAAGCAATACGAGAAATGCTGAAAATCTCAAAACCTTCCAACACACTATGTGAGGCATGTCGACATGGCAAGCAGACAAAAGTCCAATTTAAAACAAAAGAACACTTTGCATCACATCCATTGGAATTGATACATACTGATCTGTGTGGTCCTGTGAGAACAAAAGGCTTAGACGGAGAATTATATTTCGTGTTAATGATAGATGACTATACCAGGATTACAGTCGTCAGTTTCCTAAAGAAAAAATTTGAAGCATTTGAGTGCTTTAAGATCTACAAGGAGTTGGTTGAAAATGAAACTGATTTGAAAATAAAGTGTTTAAGATCAGATAATGGTGGAGAATTCACTTCCAAATTATTTCAGCAATATTGTGATGAAAATGGAATAAAAAGGAAATTTTCAATAGCACGAACACCTCAGCAAAATGGAGTTGCTGAAAGAAAGAATAGAACTGTACAGGAAATGGGTAGAACAATGTTGAAGGACTCAAAATTGGATGAAAAATTTTGGGTTCAAGCAATTGATACGACAGTCTTCATTATCAACTGAAGTCTTCTCAGAAATAATTGCAACAAGACTCCATATGAATTATGGAAAGGAAAACCAGCTAATGTAAAATATTTCAGAATCTTCGGAAGCAAATGTTATATCAAAGAGAAGATCAAAATTTGGGTAAGTTTGAATCACGTGTTGATGAAGGTATCTTTGTTGGTTACTCACGCAAAAGAAAGGCCTATAAATGCTATAATCTAAGACGAAAACAGATAATGGAGAGCATAAATGTTACATTTGACGAAGATGGTGTTCTAGCTAGTAATGATGAGGATCTAGAATCTTTGAAACTTGAGACAGAGGCTGAAAAAGACACAGATAAAATTGTAGAACAAGAAGCAACTATCAATGAGGAATAAGTAAAAAATGATCATCAAGATATACCAGAACAACAACAAGAAGCTCCTCCAAGGAGAACAAAAGAGTGGATTCAAAAGAACCATCCATCAAATCAAATCATTAGTGACATAAATGAAGGTCGATAGCTTCGTTCATCACAACAATCTCACGTTTCTTTTCTAGAAACCTTTGAGCCTAGTAGTTTTGAGGAAGCCAGCCAGAATGAACATTGGGTAGCAGTTATGAATGAAGAATTGGATCAAATTGAGAAGAATAACACCTGGGAATTAGGTTCACGACCAAAAGATAAAAATGTCATTGGGACTAAATGGGTGTTCAGGAACAAATTGAATGAAGATGGGCAGGTTACCAGAAACAAAGCAAGATTGGTTTGCAAAGGCTATGCACTAGTGGAAGGAATTGATTTCGACGAAACATTTGCACCAGTTTCCAGAATGGAAGCCATCCAAATTTTTCTCGCCGATGAATGTTCAAGAAAAATCAAAGTCTACCAAATGGATGTTAAGTCAGTATTTCTAAATGGAGAATTAGAAGAAGAAGTTTACATCGAACAACCTGAAGGTTTTCTACTATCACAAAAATAAGACTATGTATGGAGGTTAAATAATGCTCTATATGGTCTTAAGCAGGCTTCCAGAGCATGGTATGCTCGTCTTGATGGATATCTACGTCAACAAGGGTTCAAGAAGGGTACTGTTGATAGCAATATTTATGTACAAATAGATAAAGATAATTTAACAATTGTTGAGGTATATGTGGATGATATAATATTTGGTAGCAATGATGATCAACTAAGTAAGAACTTTGCTACAAAGATGAAAAGTGAGTTTGAGATGTCTTTACATGGTGAGCTGACATACTTCTTAGGGTTTCAAATATTTTAGCAAGAGAAAGGAATATTTATATGTCAAGCCAAGTACATCAAGGAAATGCTCAAGAAAATCAAAATGGGAGATTGTAAACCCATCCTTACTCCAATGGTAACAGGTTGCAAATTGAGCATAGACGACTCATCTAAGGATGTGGATCAGAGGTTGTACAGATCTATGATTATTAGTCTTCTATATGTAACAGCTTCTCGACCAGATGTTATGCAAGCAGTTGGACAAGTAGCAAGATTCCAAGTAGCACCAAAATAATCACATATTATTGTCGTCAAAAGAATTCTTCGATATCTAAAGGGCACAGAAGAATATGGCTTGTGGTATCCCAAGGGTAAAAATCTCATTATTCAAGCCTTTACAGATGCATATTGGGTGGGAAGCGTTGATGATCGTAAGAGTACTAGTGGAGCAACATTCTATCTAGGTGGTTGTCTTGTATCATGGTTGAGAAAAAATCAAACTTCAATCTCGTTATCTACAGCGGAAGAAGAATAAATTGCAGCAGCATCATGTTGTACTCAAGTCCTTTGGATGAAAAAAACTTTGCAAGATCTTCAAGTACAATTCAGTGAGCCTATTCCCATATTTTGTGACAACACTAGTGACATCAGCATCTCCAAGAATCCTGTCATGCATTCAAAAAAAAAA
This sequence comes from Pinus albicaulis, assembly GCA_034641835.2. Lineage (NCBI taxonomy): Eukaryota > Viridiplantae > Streptophyta > Pinopsida > Pinales > Pinaceae > Pinus > Pinus albicaulis. The sequence goes on along the minus strand of JAXQQM020084235.1, from coordinate 211,183 downwards.
CACGTTCCGATCAAATATCATTTTGTTAGAGAACAAGTCGCTGAAAAGAATATCAATCTTGAGTATGTTTGTACAAAATAACAAATTGCTAATATCTTAACTAAACCTTTACCTCGTGAAGCATTTGAATATCTTTGTAAAAAACTTGGGATTCTCCCAAGTTCTTGTTACTTTACAGGTTTGCAGGACGGTTGTGTGTCAGGGGGAGTCGAAGTGTGTATAGGTCCGCAGGATGGTTGTGTTTCAGGGGGTGTTACCCTTTTCCATTGATTTCAAAGGGGGAGAGAATGTTGTGGGAAGAGGTGTCATGATCACAGGGGGAGTACTTGTGTTGCCATCAATGCCAAAGGGTGAGATTGTTGATTAGCGGTTGTCATTGATGTCAACCCAAGCAGCACCAGGGGCTAACCCAATATTTCATGAGAATTTCAACCTACCAAATTAATATATTCTTGGTCAATAATTATTTTTATGGTTTCTACTTGTCGAGATGTTTCCGTTGATATATGGCACGCCATGTAATTCTTCACGGTTTGAGAGATATTCATGTTTGAAGTTTGTACCCCAAGTTAGTGGGCTAAAACCCCATGGGGTTGGGGCATGGGTCATTGAAAAGTCATAATTAATATTTTTTAAGCTCCTAAAATCCCTCCCACGTTCACTTGTTGAAGCACCTCTCAACTTAAGCATTTATATAAATTGTGATCCTCATTTCCTCCTTATGTAAGGGATTCGGCCATCTGAAACAGGACATCATGGAATTTTCGCTATAAATTGTTTTATACAAAGGTTCAGAAGATAAAATTTCTATGAGGCGAAGCTGAAATCCTGAGCCAGCTTTTCTTAAAAATTCAGATCAAGGTGCACAACATTTTTGGAGATATGGTCTGCAGAAGTCAGGGTTTTTGTAGGCTCCTGAAATTCATCTCAAAGAAGTGACCTTGGTAAAATCGTCATAACTCTTTCTCTGAGTATTGGATTTGAATTCCGTAAAAATTTGAAGATAGTGCATAGTATTTACATTGCGCTCTATTAATCTCAGAGCCAAATGAAGAAACAGTGACACGTGGAACGCTGTACAAGTGCGCTCTACTGAAATAGTCCATAATTAGGGCATTGTGAGAGATTGGGTATAACTCTTTCTTGAAGAATCCAAATTGGGTTAGAATTGTGGCATTGGAAATATGACTTGGAGGACTACTACAGGACCAAAAATTAGATATTAAGGATCTGAAATAACATAGATACATCGGATTCAATATTGAGCTCCTCGAAGGAAAGAAAAAGCTAGATCATGTGTTGTCAAGGGTTGCAAAGGACCAAACTTTCTACAGCAGAAAAGAAAATAAAGGTGCAGTAGAGGGTAGCATGACAAGAGTAGCAACCAAGTTGCATAACAGCAGCAATAATTTCATCATATGAATTCTTCAAGTGGGCAACACTGCATACAATCATTGTAAAGGTATCATTGTACTTAGTCATTGTAAATACATTATTGTACAAATTGTACTAGTGTCTATGTGCCAAGGGTTTAAGAGGCAGTGTTTGGAGGTCTAGGATCATCATTAGGTGTTTGTGTCAAAGTTGGGGTTATAGTCTAGTATATCTTCTTCTTCTACATCATTCTATATCATTGTAAAGTGGACCATTTTCCCTGGTACGGGAGTCCATTCTTCTTTTATTCTTCTATAGGGTGGTAGGGTGGTGCTAGGGTGAGTTGTAGCTCATTGGGTGTTGGGGCATCCGTTCAGTTGACTACTGAAGAATCTTAGGCATTGGAGTGTCCATCTAGTGGGAGCTGGAGAAGAATGCTTTTCTAGATTCTAGGAAGTTGGAGCTTTATTTTCAATTGGAGTTGAATATTAAATAATTATTAGAAAATCATTAGGTGGTTTTTGTCCCGAAGTGGGTTTCCACCTTAAAATTTGTGTGCTTTTGTGTTCCTCTTGTTTGCTGCTATCATTGTACAAACACTGATAATAATTTAAGATTAACTAATGCTCTAATTGAAAGGAATACTGATTCACCCACCCCCCTCCCCTCAATATTTCCAACACTCTCATTCATAATTTTCGATGTTTACCTTAAGTCCTACCCCCACTCTCGTCGTCCCACTTCCACCTCTCATAAACCCAAATATTTCCCTATGAATTGATGGTATGATGAGGAATGCAAAGCTCTCCACCGCCATCTTCGACATGCATTCATCCATACTTAGCGCTCCTACCCGAATATCAAAGCCTCATATCGTTGCCTCCTTCATTGCAAGAAATGACTCATTGTCTACCAGAGAAGACATGACTTGTGTACCTCTCTTGCTCACTCCCCTAGACACTTATTGCATGCTATCCTCCCCTACCACTCTCCCCTCCCCTCCGACCTTAATCCCCGGTCCATGTTCTCCCATGTGTCCACACTCTATGACATCCCAGGGCAACCCCAGTTTCAGGTGACCTCTCCGCCCTCTTCAAGTTTAATATTCTATGATAGTGACATTAGAGAGGCCATTTGGGTGATGAAAAACAACAAAGTAGCAGATGAGGATGGTTTCCAAGTGGAGTTCTTTAAACAAAGTCTTCATGCTCTAGTTCCCTACTTGGATGATCTCTTCAACCATGTGGTCTGTACAGGTTTCCCATCGACATGGTCTCAGTACATCATTCACCTGATACACAAATCAGGGCCCAGCTTGGATCCCACAATTATAGGACTATCACAGTGGGCCACACATTCTCCAAACTATATGCTACATCCCTCCACCTCCAAATCTCCAATGAGCTTGAGCGGAAACAACTTAGAGCTAGAGCACAGACTGTATTTCGACCTGAACACCAGACTATTGACCACATCCTTACACTTAGGGCCATCATTGAGGAGGCGCGACATCGCTCTTCGAAAGTCTATTGTTTTTTTGTAGACTTTCAAAAATCTTTTTGACTCAGTCCCTAGAGAAGCATTATTCTAGAGAATTAGAGATATTGGAATCTCAAAGACCCTCTTGTCAGCCATCATGCTCTTATATGAGTTGTTCCTTGGTCATCTGCGCATAGTACATGAGCTATCAAATTTTATTCAGAGAACTATTGGGGTAAAACAAGGTTGTCCCTTGTCCCCCACACTATTTGGGATCTATATTGACGAGTTGGAGTCATTCTTGCATGAACACATCCAGGACGGTGATGGTTGTCTTCTACATCATGTCTTGATTTTTGTCTTGTTTTTTGCAGATGATGTGGTCCTTCTAGCCCCATCCCCTAATGGATTGCAGAGGCAGTTAGATGCCCTGGCCCTTTTTAGTGATCTTCGAAAGTTGACGGTTAAACTAGGTAAAACCAAGGTTATGATCTTCAACACATCGAAGAAGTTACTTTGTGACCTCCATTTATTTTTCAAAGGAGAGGATATTGAGATCACCAGCTCATACACGTATCTGGGGGTACTATTCATAGGAGCTTGCTTTATCTTGTGGCCTGCACTCCAACCTCGAATCAATAAGGGTTATGGATCCTTGGCCCTTCTTGAGAGACAATTTTTTCGAAATCATTTTTATGACATATCAACCAAGATGTCACTAATGGGTAGTCTTGTTCGACCCACATTTCTATATTGTTCAGAGGTTTGGGTTCCTAGCTTACTAGAGTATGGTTGGTCTTTTGCAGAGAGAGTGTAGATCACCCTTCTTCATCGCATCATTTGGTGCAAGAAGACAGTTCCTCAACCCATCATTCTTGCAGAGTTTGGAGCTCACCCCTTTCGCCTCGAGATAGTGTTTGGTATCATCTCTCTTCTTCCCCGTGTTCGAGGTTTTGAGGATACAATGAAGGGGCTGGACCGATATCCATACTTGGCCTACCTTTCATCAAAGTCCATTGCAGTAGTGAGTCCTTCGGCTCAACCCCGATGTTGTTATGCTAGAGTCTCAAATCTCCTTGCTTCAGTTGGTATCAAGATAGACCAACTCCCTCCATTCAAGTATTCTTTGTGTGCACCAAGCCACCTCCTACCAACCAAACAAGAGATGAATAAAATCATCCGAGAGGATATTTATAGGAAATATGTACAGGTTATTTGGATAAACCCTCAGGATGGGTTATGTCTGAATATGGCTTTCTATGTTGAGCACTTCATGCTGTTGAGAGATGGACTCATTCTTCAGCCCCATTACACACTTCGCCATTGGATGCACACACTTTGGATTCCCTTGGGTCATATTAGAGTAGGTTCTCATAAACTACAGATTGAGATTGACCATCAGATTGCACGGTTAGATAGGATTTGACCAGATACAAAATAAAAAAGATAATCAAAACCCCACATAAACCCTCTTCAAACCCTCTTCAAGAATCTCTAGGCTTGGATTTAGCTTGCAGCTCGACTTGGATTTAGCATGCAGTTCGCTCTTTTTCAAATTATTTTTACTTGCATGCTCTAGAATTCCCGCGTTTTGTATATGACTATCAAACATCCACAAAATGGTTCTTAAATCGATGTTAGGGTGCTTTATTTTTTATTTTTTATTAGGGTGCTTTTTTTTTTTAATGTTGGACTATGGTCTTAAATCGATGTTAGGGTGTTTTTTTTATTTTTTATTTTTAATGTTATAATATGGTCTTATTCCTTTAGCGTTGTCACAATAGGCTTAACATGTTATTATAGGGAATCAAACAAGGTGGTGAGGGAATTAATAGCTTGCCTCAACCACCTAGTCTACTCTTACTTGAGGTTGATGTTATGGTGCTTTCACATGAATGCTAGATTGTTTTTCCAAGGGCACTCACATTATCGTTAATGGGTTCTTCCTTTGTTCAAAATTTCTAGATGTTTTTGTATTTAATTTTGTTATAATGTAAGGGATAACCCTTCCAATTTCATTTGCATTGGATTTTCAAAGCTTTTAATTCACCAATGAACCCTTCGTCGGTTTAAACTAAGTATCACATCAATTATTTCTAATAATTATTTATAATATTTTATCATCGGTATCCACAAGTTTTACACTACTCAAAGCCTAGATAAATGAGATTCAACCTTGTTAAAATCTTTTGGAAATAAATTGTGTAGATTTTTACCCTATTCAACATTTCGGGTGAACACCACCCATCGTAAGGAACTAGAAAGTAAACATATGATACTTTATGATCTTGTCCATACTTTATCAATTTTAATTCATGGCATGCTTCCTTTTTGTAGGTCCATTTGAGGAATAAATATTGAATGAAAATAGCTTAATAAATATTTACCTTCACATTTTTACTAGGCATAAATCATGTTATTGGCCAGAAAAAAATTAACATTTTCAAGGGAATGGTTAATTCTCAATGGTTTTCCAATCACCTGAGTTCTCTCTCTCGTCACCCCCTACCTTATTAAGAATAATGAGTCAGTGGAGTAGCAGCCTAATATTCATAGAAGAGACAACTATCAATGAGGCATTGAGACTCTAAATCATGCCCATGAGATTCAATGTATAATAGAGTACTTTCTTATTTTTGAGAACTCATATTTTCTTTAAGTGTTTCATTTAAATTTCCTTTTTTCTTTAAGGAAGAGGGATTTATTTTTGGAGGGGTCTATTTCACATGTGTTCATAAGGTGGGTCGATCCATGGCAAATGCCTCTCCAAAGGCATGTTAAACACCTTACCTTCTAAATAAGTCTCATCTCATGTGCCCTTAAAAGAATTGCGAGAGGCCTCTCCCTATCTCTTTCTTTCCACTTTAAAGTGAATAAGTGCATTGAAGCTTCTTAATTATCTCTCATTATAGCATATCAAAAAAATTCAAATAATTCAATTGGGTTTATCTCAGGTGGTTGGGAAGGATGGTTGTTATCTCCCACACCTAGATTAAATTCCTTGCAAGTGACATGATGATGAGAAATATTTCTGTAATGGCTAGGTGCCTATGAATATTTTTTTACTGACCCTCATACTCACTCTCAGAATAAGAAAGAGGATAATTTCCCTTGAAAAATAAATAAGTCAAATGAAAAAAAGGAAGCATGGAAACTTGAGTTGATCAGTAGGAATGAATGAAGTTTTGTTTATTGTGGGAGAGAAGTTTGGTGGACAAAAGAGAGAAGACACACTTCTATTCTCTTGACTGACCATGTCAAGAGGGGGAGGAACCATGTAGGATCTATGTTTCGACTTCGTAAATTGGCATGCACTTTTCTTTCTTTCTAGATGATGGCCATTCTCTAGTAATTATGTGCATTGGGATAATCAGAGTATCATAATATCATAAATAAATAAAAATAAATCATTCAATTTATTTTTTCCTTTTGTCAATAACACTTGACTTTTTCATTAGCACACTAACACAATAATGCAAAAAAGAAAAGAAGAGAATGACCAAAAGAGTAAAAGATAGCTTTATTGTGAATGTGAATCAAAACCAAGAATAAAAGGCATGAAATAAAGTAAGCCATCTCTTTCTTCAAATGTTAGTTATCTTTTCTCATGCCTTTGGAATGGAAAATAAGGCTTCATTGCTTCTTATTGCATTTGAGAGAGATACTTTACCTCTACATGTACATGAGAATAAGTTGAGTTGGTGAGGTCAGATTTAACTAATATCCTTATAAATTTCAATGGGTATTGATCCCAAATTTTTGCTACATGGCCATGAAAATTTTAGAGTCATTATCGAGGAGATTACATTAAATCATGATTACATATATAAAGATCATATAAGTCACTAACAAACCTTGAGGTAAACAGGTTGTTTGTCCAAGCCTTTATAAGTATTCTAGCTAAGTAATGGCATTACCTTAGTTAGAAGGTAAGGTTATCCTTATTTCTTCACACCCCCCCCCCCACACACACTTAATGTTAGACCAAATAAGAAAGCATAGACACCCTTATTCTTGTGAAAATGAGAAGAATGTAGACTTGACTAGATTGACCTCCCCAAATCCTTACTTCTTGAAGAATTCACTCACCTTACTGAAATGGTTAGATGATAGTTTAGTTTCACATTTCATAATATTCACACTCTCATGAGGGTGGGGAGGATCTCCATGTTTGTTTCTTGGCATAAAATGTACTTTAATGAGTTGACTCCTAGATGAGCGAGACGGCATATCAAACCATAGAGCTACTACCATAATTCCAAGGAGATATTCCTTGTATGCATAGCAAGGTTTTGAATGCATGCATCAAGAGGAAGAGGGAATATAATTCCATTTCCCTCACCCACCACATACCATTGAAACTCCAATATCACCCATGATTGTCACCCACCATGGGAAAATGAAGGTTGTGTCAGGTGTTCTAATGAGGGAGTGACATGGTATGATAGGAAATGCTAAGGTATGCTAGAAAAACATGGCTTGAGGCATACAACTCCTCCTTCACAGTTGACCTGATCCAAATATAACTCCGGCATGAGCTCTGGGAACTTCTTGACATTAGCGATGTCCCAATCATCAAAGTGGAGCTGCAGAATATTTGCGAGCATGTACCTTTCCATTGGGGCATTCTTAGGGATTAGGGGTACTTGGATACTCGTGCGCACCTTGTCCAAGTCCTAAGGTTCCTTTATAGATGGCTTGTGCAGCGAAATATAGCTTGGTAGCCACAAGAATGGGGATATATCAGCTACTTCCTCATCTTCTTCCTCAATGGTTTCTAGGACTTCTACCATGGGTCTTTTCATCTTCTCTCCCACTAAAGGGCATGGTCTTCTCTCGGGGATATATGTGTGTTCTAGAGGACTGCCCCTTCTTAGTATTAGATGGCACAGGCGTTTCCACAATAGGTACTTCAAGCATGGTAGGGTCATCACCCGGTCTCATGGTTGTGATCTTTTCAGTAATTGCATACCCTAGCCCTGCTCAGCACAATGCGTCCTCAAACCCTAGATCCAAACCAGACATAGATGCAGAAAATTCAATGGTAATCAAAGAGCTCAAAGCACAAAAATTATCACTTAAAATGCAAAGAGAAATATTGCAACCCCATAGGTCATATTTATACTTGTGGTGCATCTTCAACGACTCCTTGTGCATTAATGAGGCTCCATTACTGACAAAGAAATCCCAAATCTAGGAAAATCCCTTCATTAAATGCATCCTATATGCTCCCAAAAAATGGTAATAAATATGTCTTATCTAGTTTTACTGTTTTAATGGCTATTTTTTGACACCTCTATGACCCATTCAACCTCCTTGCCTAGATACCATGCACATGTCACACCTTACTGCACATATAATCCAGAGCTAAGGATAACCACTTAAAAACTGCACCCCCCCCCTCAACACAAGCTTGTTGACTAGGTAATTCAAAGCATATCGGGTAGTGTCTGTGACATCCCTTAACAATTGCAAACTTCTCTGACATTCGGTATCCCAATGGAATGTCACACCTCTTCTAAGTAATCTGGTCATGGGCGCAATGATCAACTCATACTTTGGAATGCACTTTTTGTAATACCCAACAAGGCCCATCATGGAGCGCACTTGTTTGACATTCGTAGGTGAGGCGATCGAGGTTCCTTTGACCAAGCATGGCTCCCTAGACTCAACAAGTTTCAATTGTCTATAATTCATAGTCTGTGTTATCGACACATTAATAATTTATGGGATCAAATCTTGGTCATCATGTTTCGAGCTAAATGTAAGAATAAAACTATATGTCATCGTGGACAATTCACTAGTGCCTATGTGTAGCTCTGTCTCAAAGTACCATTCAGTAGGCACCTTTCCCAATGTGTGAATAAACGTATGGACCCATTTAGGTCTTGGATCTACACCCAATACCTGATTCCATCTAGCCAAATTTCTGCGGGGATCCTCTTTTCCAGAGTATATATCTTTCATTTTAATAACAGGACAATACTCAAACCACAACCTCATCATGCGCACACATTCCTCCCAGTTCCCCATATTCTCCTTATGAGTTTCCCACCATCTTGCTAGAGTAGCGTGCAAGCCAAGGTCCAGAGCATGGAATCTTTGTCCTTCTGACACAGTCCTTTCCAACTCTCCGATAAACATGTTGACATCAGTGGAGCCATCATAGTGTGGTAAATCATCTATCTCAGATGTAATACAATGCATATATTGGGTCACATGATTACAGCGCAGTGCAAACACCTCATGCAGGCGGTTCTTCCAATTTTCTAGTTCTTCATCAGAGTCCAAAAGACAAGAGCTATCCTTCTCCCAGATAAGATTCCCATCTGATGTTGGATTAATCCAGTATTCCTCATGCAAAGTTAGCTTATATATTTGATTGATCTCGTCTTCATCCTACATTGGTTTAGTATATCTTTGGCCTTCTGTAGGATCTATAGGAATGATGACCCTGACTCCATTGCTTTCAAATTCCATCCTCCTTCTCTTTAAATTGATAACACCATCCATGTCAATGGCCCAATCCAATCCTAGCAGTGCAGGATATGGATCAGTATCATCTACAATTTTTATGACTTCAAAGTCTACCATCAACTTAACACCCTTTGTATTGACCACAACTTGTGACAACCTCCCTAAAGGAATTATCTTCTGCTGATTCCCATGTGCAGCTAAATGGTAGACCATTCTAGCTTTGGCTCTCCCATGCGCTACCATGTTTTCTTAGGTAGAACATTAGCATCTGATCCCAGATCTAGAATAAATTGGTCCATTTCATAACCACCAATCTGCAAATTCATACGCATCTCCCTACCCATTCTCTTCTTGTTCTTGTATATTTTATTGATTGCTTGTTCTTATTTCTCTACGCAATTATCTATTAATGCCTGCAGATTTTTGATAGCCTTCTTATTGAAAAAAAACTTTATACATGCTTGTAGAAATGATTTAATCTCCCCATCTCCTTCTGCTTCCCTCTGTTTTCTACCAGATGTTGATGTTCTTCCTTCTGTAATTTTTTTCCATGCTTCAATAAAGGTCTCTTTTACGCGCTGAAGATTAAAGCCTTCTTTTTTTTCAAGTGCTTTACGGATCCATACATCAGTGGCTAGTTTCTTTCCTTTATCTTCATTGGTGGCTACACCAATCCTGGTAACTATATTCACATAGGGGTCTTCTTCACGAGTTTCTACACGAAGCATCTGAATATTTTTTGTCGGGGTTTACGTCTTCTTTTCCTGCATTTTATCAATCAAGACAGGACATTATTCTATGACATGATCAAATTATCTACAATAACTACAGGTCCGTCGTGCTATATTTTTACAGTCGCCCGCATAATGGCCAACATATCCACAGTTATAGAAAATCAATTGTCCTCTTCCTCGGCCAGCTGATCCACCTCCTCAGCCTCTTCCTTTTCCTTGGAATCCTCTATTCCTAGAAGGGGATGTTGGTGATGTAAGTTAAACCTGCATTCTATATATCTCTGCTTTATCCAATATCATATCATAGGTATGAAAATTCTTCTCATCATGCCCTAATGACGAATTTTTTTTGAAAAATAACTACTTCAAGTCAGGCTGATATTTTCTAATCCTTGGGCAAGAATATTTGTCATGTAATCCAGCAATCTGCTAGATAATGCACCATATAGGATTCTTTAATGGGATAGGACCTCCAGTATTCAGATAATTGTTGAATATGGGACACTGGTCTTTCTGGTGCCCAGAACCTTTGCATTTTATACACCACACCTCTACGCAAGCCTCCTTGCCTTTGTCTTTGCACAGAATTTAAATTTCTAGATGCATGGCTTCCAAATAATTCTGAATCTATTGGGTTCCCAGCGCAATAGGTGTTGGGGTAGTCTCCAATTTCATTGCGACCTCCACAATCTCAACTTGTTTGGAAATATTTTGCTAACATAATGGCTGGCACAAATGCAGTAGAAACATAGCAATGAACCATTCCTTACGCTGAGTATCATCAATAACAAATCTGTCATCTTTGATGGTGCACTTCAACCTTTGATTGGCCTCACATATAGATTCATTAGGCTCTTGATGAATATCCTTCATTTATGCACCAACTACGTGTATAACTTAGGTTTCTTAAACTACTCCTTTAGGGCTGCTTTAATTTCTTCCAAGGTAGCATTTGGGTTTTCTTGAGTGTACCTAATGTACCAGTATAATGCGTGATCTTGGAATGTAGTAGCTAGATGCGCTATTCTAATATCAATATTGTTAACTTGCTGAGCCTACCATACAGCCTCAATCAAAAACCATAAGTGATCAGTATCCTCATTTCCAATGCCTCTCAAATTAGGTAAATTAATTGATTCAACCATATCTACTTCAGGGGAAAGTGGAGGTGGTAGTGGAGATGGATTGTGCAGTGGAGTAGGTGTCATGTGATGTGAGTTCAGTAGTGGAGTGGATGGAGTGGAAAACAGACTCAAGGGTATCTATTGTGATGAGATTTCTTCTTCAGAATCACTTGAGCTAGTAGTTTCTGGTTGAGGTTCACTATCAGATCTAGGCTTCAGAGGGCTATAAGTAATTTTTTTAGAATCTTCACGGTAAATTCTTCCAATGCGTGTAATTGAACCTCTTTGATGCATTCAACTAGTATGTTCACAAAGTCAACCCCGTTCACACAATAACATTTTCAGTAATAATTTTAATGAGTGCAGGAACTTACCTCTAGGGCCTTTGAAAAACATTCTTTTTTCTTCAGTATATGACACAAATTGGTCAATGGAAAATTTAGTCACAAATCATCCCAAGAGGCGATCGATCTAGTGATCTACCATGTGGGTGATCTTATTGTCAAACTTCTCTACTTTCTGGATCAATTTAGGAGTCCAATAGGTGACTATGTCATCCTTTATGCGGTGATGGAATTCAGCTAAGCAGGACAACCACTCCTGTAGTTCACGTGCAAAGGAACAAAAGAATATTTCATGCACTGCTGTATAATATATTTTTGTACCCATTGTTTGTCAGATAACTTATTACTTCTATTCTCTTGGAGCACAATTCAAGGATCTTTCTATCCAGCCAATCTTGTAATTTGTTTCGTGACAGATGCCATAACATCAAATCTCCCTCAAAATGATGTTGATCCTGACAACAAAACCATTTTTTGGCTTGAGGGGTCCTGACCCAAGTTCAGAGCTTATGGATAAGCCAAAAAACACTCCAACTACTAGCCCTTTCAGCAATGATCTGCTTACGCAGACCAAAGTCTCACCTGAAGTAGTATGGGGGGTGCTAGAACTAGGTTTCTACACCTTAAGGGAGAACTTAATGAAGTGGTCCTCAGAAAAACCAAATGTTAACTTATACATAGGAACACAACAATATATAACAGTCTCACAAATATTGTGCAGTCATTAATAGAATAACGCAAAATTGTTGTTGCCTTAGCGCAGATAAACAAAACATAACCAGATCCACATCTTAACTAATGCATATATTTAAACAGATCTATTAACCATCAATAACCATTCATAATTATATCATATATCCTTGCGCAATCATCAATAAGTAAGAAAAATAATATGATCTTAACATAATATAAGCAGTAAGCAACTCAGATGCATAACACAATGAAATTGCCAAAAACTGTCCTTTCTATTAGCTTCATATCTGTCAATCAACACATCCACTTTCCCTTACAAAACCCTTCGGTGCACATAGCTGGCGGAGTCCGAACATAGCCAGGACTAGGTCTCCATGCACACAGTTAGCAGGAGCCTTTCAACCCAACCCAAACAACCGTTACAGACGCATAAACTAATTAGAACATCAATAATTCATTACCCAACTAAACTACTTAGCTTAGATACGATATATCTATTTATATACGCTTAGCGTGTAGATACTATGGTTTCAAACCATGGTTTGAGGCCCATAGTTTACCCTTAAGCCCATTTGCATCAAAATTGGGGACTTTGACCCACCCCAAAGCCCGTTGACTCCCTGTACGTAGCGTGCACATACAAAATTATACAGAAAGATATCAAAAATTGTGCCTCGAGGGACCCCACTCTAACAGACTACTTCTAAGGCTGCATGTTGAGAGGTAGTTTGTACTCCCTCTCAACGGCCAAGTCTCTAACCTTTGCATGCATTTGGTAGCTCAAGTGCATATAGGTTCTTGACTCACACACATTGTAATTGTCCCGCTGTTACAAAAGTTTATAAAAAAGAGTTGGTTTTAAATCGACGATATCTCTCTCATCTCAACTCCAAATTGATTTTCCATTTGGGTAGTTTTTCACAAAGAATCCAAATATGCTATTTTTTTTTTAATTACACAAAAATCTATATTCCCTGCAAAATCATTGCCCAAAAAATTCATGCTTTGATACCATGTAGAAAATCTAACCAATGAGATTCAATTTGATCTTGTAATGTACTAAAATAAGATATTGGATCCTTCCAAAAAATTTTGAAAACAAAACATGACCGCACAATCACGTATAAGTAAGAGAAAAAATCATCAATCGCTCAACACAAGATGTATCTAGGGAAATAAACTGCTCAAAGCTGCTCTATCTCTATTGTTTATCAAGTCAAGGAATCATGAAACAATACAATGCTTAATCTCTAATGAGATTCTTGAGCACTCTGCCAATTGTCTCCCAATGATCTAGGTAAACTTGGTCTAGTACTTAGCCAATTCTCAGCCTTCCTTCAGCCTGCCTTTCTCATGCAATTCCTAGGGAATTAGCTCCCTATTAATTAGGAAAACTAGTCTTCCTTGATTTCACAATCCATCATGGCATCCCAATGACTTTATAATTTCACATGGGAAATTTTGTATAAATAAAACTAATAGTTATGTTCCATTTAACCTCTGTCTCAACTGGGTCTTCCTCAGAACTGACATGCATGTAGCTATTAATAGTGAATTATCAGTTATCTGATTGATCACTCATTGTGAATTAAATGTAATTTAATTCACTGGTCGACCTCTCACTAGCTCATCACTTAGTTAGAACTATTAAAATAATTTTAACTCATTTAATTGAGTTAACTAATTCACACATGCACCCCACCAATGTATCAACCGCAACTGGACCCAAAAAATATTATATTAATCCCTCTACATGCATTATCTTAGACCCTCAACTCGAATTTATTGATCTCACTCAGTCATCATGACTTAGTTAACAAACACAAGTTGTTATGAGATGAAATTACAATTTATTGTCCAATTTATTTAAGGGAAAAATAAATTAGATGCCCCACATTCTTCACTCCTACTGCATCAAAATTCCTCACCAGTGTGGGTGCATTTTTTTTTTGTCCTTTCTGGTTTCCAATTTCAATGTTTCTTGTTGCAAATTTCAACATTTCAAAATTTGATGTTTCCTTCACACAAATACACCATTGAAATCACATGCCTAGATTCTCATGAGCAACCTCTCTTAAGCTCGATCTTCCATAAGAGAACCAAAAATATGCCATCCTACTTCCTAGCTCGAACCAACCATTAAGGTATGAAAAAATCTTATTAACCCTCACATGATGACCTTGCTCTCAATGGAGGATGATCATGGGCTCCCTTTAGCAACCCTAGTTGCTCGGCCCTCTTACTCGACCTACTTTAAGAATACATCTCTCTTCGCCCCCTTGATCAAATGAGTTCCTTCTCACTTGATTCTATTTCCTTCATCCTAATGCCTCCTTAAATAGTTTTTCCTAGACCTCTTAGGAACCCTCTAGAACTTATGGGTTTTATCCACATAGACCTTAGGAAATATTAATTTTCCTTTCTAATTTTCTCTTAGATTTTAAACCCCATATTGGGTCCAAAATCCCTTTGCTTGGCTCCTTTGCCCACAAATCCTTTTGTGAACAAAATCACAGAAACCCATCTCACTAGGCTTGTGAAGTACCTCCCAAGCTACACAATTGAACAACATAGTATAGTTGTAGTAACCGTAACTTGGTCAAGCTCTTGTAGTCAAGCAAGGGCTTGGTTGGGTTCCCAAGTTTCAAATGAAGTAAGGGTAGTTGTGAGGGCATGATAGCTAGGGAGGGTCATGGCATGCACATTAGGAATGAAAAGGCATGCTAACACATGTCAGAAAATTTCAATGTAGGCTGAAGAGTGTTAGGGAGTGTCGCGACATATTAAGGGATAACTAGGTCAAAATGCATGTAAAGGAACAAATATGAGTGTGTGCCAGGGAGTGTCAACGAATTCAAGTGTGCTAAGGATGAAGTGTGTTAAGAGAAGTTCATAATAGGATTTACAGGAGGCAATACTACGGTTGTTATACGAGGCTTGACATGGCAGTTTTAGAAAAAGGGAGATCACTTTGTGCTAGGCACAACATTTGTTTTCCTTTAGCTATTTTTTTATATGAGATGTGGTGCACTTTGGCTACATGCTCATGTTTTAAACTATTCTAGATAATTTAATATTGTACATTTTTTGTATAATTTTTGGGGCACTTGACTTGTGTCGGCTTATATCTTGTGTGCCTTGTGCATCTTGTGGTTCTTCCAAACTCTCAGTTAATTTTCTACTGTTTATATGAACTGAACATACATGTGAAATATTTCCTATGTAAGATATGTTGCTGAGTTTTTTTATGCCCATGGCTAGATCATGTGATCCTTGTCTTGTTAAATAGTTAAGTGGGACAAGTTTAGCTTGGACATGAGTGGCATAAGATGAGTTATAGGTATTTCTTAGGTGAAAAAGGCACAATATACTTGTATTAGGTGCAATTGGTCAAGTTGTTGCAGTTGAAGGAAACCAATATTGTCACATGAAATGAAGTAGCCAAGGAATTGATTGGGTTCCCAAGTCGTAAAAAAGTGTAAAGGCTATCTGTGAGAACATGAGTGCCAAGGCGTGCTAGGGAATGCTAAGATGTGCCAAGTGATAAGGCGTGCCAAGATGTGAAAGGGTGTGTCAATGCATGCCAGGGACTGTCAAGGCAACAAAAGGGAGAAATAAGTTAAAATACAAGGAAATGAACACATAAGAGGGTTAATAAGTCATCAATTTACCTTTTCTAGGAGGGGCATGCTAGGCACACCAACACTAAGTGCCAATAGGTTCTAAGTGAAAAGTCTTAGTGCATTCTAAGTGCCAAGTCTTCCTTTGTTGCTTCTCATCTGCTTTCTTACCGTTGATCTCAAATAAATTTAATATTAAACCATGCCAAATCATACCAAGGCATGTTACTGTATTCCATACATGCTAAGACTTTCCAAGTGAAAATATCTGTCACGGAGTGTTATGCATGCTAGAGAGTGTTAATGCATGTTGAGGACTGTTAATGAGTACTATGACAAAAAATTAAGGGAGCACTAGTTCAAAATTCATGGAAGTTAATGAATATGAGGAACGTGTGCCAGGGACTATTGTTAATGAGTGCTAGTTGTCATGCCAAGAAGGGAGTGACAAGGTATGTTAAGGATTGGTAAGGCATGCTAGGGAATATCAAGGCATGTCAAGAAGTCTCAAAGTGTGTTGGGATTTCCATGGTGTGCTAATTATATGTGCCAAATAGTGCCAAGATATTCCAATACATGGCAGGTGCTAAGGATGTGCAAGGTGACAAGGCATGTCAATATGTGTCAAGAAGTTTCAAGGAAACAAAAGGAAGAACCAATAAGAGGGTTAATAAGTCGATATTTTATCTTTTTCAAAAGGGGCATGCTAGCCACACTTATAATAGGTCCCAATACATGCCAAGTGGCATTGACGTGTCCCAAGTTCTAATGTATGTCAATGCATTCAACCAAGGTGTTCTACGACACACTGGGGACCATATGCATTCCAACACATGCTATGGGAGTTCTATGTTGTGCTATAACATGCCACCATGTGCTTTGGCGTCAGTGTCATTACAAGATGTTCTAGGTACAAATATGTTCGAAGACATGTGAGGTGCTAAGAAATGTTAGTGTGTGCCAAAGCATTAATTTAAGGTGTGCCCGGATTGTTGAGGAGTGTTAGGTCTTTCTCATTAATAGAATTGACAGAGCTTGATTATGTATTAAATAATATATTTCCTACACACACTAGTGAGACTTTATCAAAAAGGAATTTTCTAGATAATAAACTTAATATATATGAATCATGTATTGACTCATCGGAAAACTCTATTCGACTAGTCATTACTCGAGGGAAATAATACACACTAATTACTTCTTAAAAAATTTACTGACTCTAACCGCTATGGCCTTGGGCATATTATAAAAAATACTCAACAATAATGGTATTAAATCATTATCTTTTGACAAAAAATATATTAACAAGCACATAACGTCATCAAAAACTCATTGGAATGATCAATGGTGACGGACATTTTTTAACCATCACCAAAAGTAACAAAAAGAGCATCGGTGAGCGTCATTAAAAGTTCGTCACTAGAAGTGTCACCAAAGAGAGAATTAGTGATGGTCGTTTAACAACCCTCACCAAAAGTGTCATTGAAAATGGCTTTGGTGACGGACCTTAAAGGACCATCACTATATACACTTACAGTGATGCTTTTTTAAGGACTATCACCATATGTGATATTGGTGATGGACCTTAAAGGTCTGTCACAAGCATGACCCTCACCAATGTACTTTTTATTGTAGTGAAGAGGTGATTTTTGGTGTTGAAGAGAGAGTGTATGGATGAAGGTGTGAAGATAAATGGGATAATTCCCTTTCTTTATGACCATGGCATGCCAATGTTCATAACCCTACAAGATAGAAAAAATAAAGGTCAACAACCAAGGTGTCGTCTCAACTTCTTGTCTTTGTTCTTTTATTTTATTTATTTTGTTTTTCCAAGTTGAGTGGGCGCCTTAGAAGAGGTTTTCAACCCACTAGCCTGCCCTGAGCACCTCAAAGAGGCTTTCACTCAGGGATATTTTTTTTTCCTCTTTTTTGGCTCTAGGACTTCCTCAGAGAGATTTTCAATCTTGTAGTTGGCCTCGGATGCCTCATGGAGGTTTTCACCTAGGCCTCTTTATTTTTTATTTTTTCTTTTCTCTAGGAGGGTTGTGCACTGGAAGTTATGAGGCTCCCATTTACATTTACCTCCTAGCTGATGGTATTGATGAACTCTGCCATAGAAATTGGCTTATTGTATACTTTTAGCTTATAACCATTGAAAAGCAAAGGGATCCCCTTCTCATCAATGATTATGATCTGAAAAAACCCATTGTCATGGAGTTTCTCTATCAGGTATGGGCCTAACCATATTTTCATCATCTTCCCTTTAAAGTTCTTAAACCTGGAGCCATATAGAAAATCCAAATCCCCTTCCTGGAATACTTTCTCCTTGATGTGAATATCATGCCAAACCTTCCTCTGTAGTTGTATGACTTCAGTGTGGAGGAGGGCCTGCATTCTGAATTCAACTAAGCCATTTTGTTGAAGCAACCTTTCTTTATGTTCCCTTATGAGATCTAAATCCAATTGGGATTCCATTCTAAGAGTGTTATATCAAATTAAATAAAAGCAAAGATATCTTCCCATAAACCATATCATATGAATTGAACACAGTAGTTGTCTTCCAAGTGGTATTATAGGCCCAAGT
Source organism: Pinus albicaulis (assembly GCA_034641835.2). Lineage (NCBI taxonomy): Eukaryota > Viridiplantae > Streptophyta > Pinopsida > Pinales > Pinaceae > Pinus > Pinus albicaulis. The sequence continues at coordinate 192,754 of JAXQQM020084235.1, read as the reverse complement.
TGCCTCCACTAATATGTCTGCCCAATCTTTCATGTTGCTTCTCACTACCTTGGTGAGGATGTTTTCCAATGCTCTAGTGGTAACATCTACTTTCCCATTTTCTTTAGGGTGATAGGCAGTAGATGTTCTTTGCTTGATATTATGTTTCCTTAGGATATTATCAATCAAATGTGATGTGAGCTGAGCTCCTTAATCGGTGACTATCTCCCTTGAATACCCAAATTTTTAGAACACATTTTCTCTTAAGAATTCAACCACATTTTCTTCTATTTCTACCTGAACAATCTTTTTCTCAACCCACTTTGTTAAATAACTAGTGCATACTATGATGTATTTATTTTTCCTGGATGGTGCATCAATTGGCCCAATGAAATCCATGCCCCACTTGTTAAATGGATCTAAGGCCACTTGAGGTTGTAGAGGAATTTCATCTCTGGGTGTAGGTTTTCCCATCTGTTGGGGTCCCATGTTTTGATAGTTTGGCAAATCAAAAGACAAGGCAACATCAAACCAATATTTAGAGTTCTAGGATCTATTCCTCCTGTTCTCAGAAAGGGATCTCTCAAATTATTTTTTTTTGCAAAGGTTTAACTTGTTTGCTTTGAGTATTGGTTTTAGACTAGTTATTAAGTGCAAGTGTTTGTTTGTTTGGTTGAATTGATACAACAGAATATGAAAGGTCTAGGAAAGGCTGGTAGAAAGAAGGAGTGTCAGTTTCATTGGGAAATGGAGCCAAAAAGAGGTTATGACAAAATTATCAATGGATATGGGATATCAAAGGGAAAATCTAACTTGGCCACAGGATCCTTTAGCTTATGAATGAGATGGACATTAATGGTTTAGAAAAAAGAAGTTTAATTCTCAACAAAGGGAATTTGAAAAGATGACTTGAACAATAAAGAGGTATTTGATAGACAGGGCTAACCATAAATTTTACAAACCGCACTTTAAGCAAATAATGATTTCAAAACAACTTTTAAAATGAAATCTAAGATTCAGGAGCACATCCTATTTCCTCAAAGATTTTATTTCAAATGACTTATAAAAACATAAAATATTTACTGATAATTCTAGTGATAGATGAGGGAACACCTAATACATCTATGATCATAACTATAAAAGACCTTTAAGACAATTGTTTAAGCACAGACAAAGGGCATGATCAAACCAGACCTCCTTAGCTCACTATAAACAAATATACTTCAAAGGGAGACTTCAATAATAGCCTTTAAGTGGCAGCAGACAAGCAGGGAGAACCATAAATCATGCTGAAACCAACTATTCTAACTATTAGAGAAATAAACAAGCATGAGGACTAAAGAGAGAGATTAAAGAATCTAAAATACCTCAACAAAATAAAACATAAAACAGTGAAGGATAAACAGGTCTAAGGTGCTTCCAGGAGTCATTTCTTAGCCTAAAGCTTTCATCCTACTGTAGTAAGAAATTATGGAACAAAATGAAAATAGGAAAAATCATTAAATAGTTCAGAATACTTCACCAACAGCCAAGCTCATGGATCCAATGACAGAGCCTTCTCAAGAAAAAGCATGCAACAACATCATCAGGGCTTCCAAGACTTCAATTTCTTCTTCAACTTCAACAGACTATGTATTATTTCAGAGAGTTTTCAATATTACAACTAGTGACCAACCAACAACTTCTTATTTTCTTCAGAAGTATTTATAGAAGAAACGAGGAGGTGGAAGAGCTTTAGGTTTGAAATGCAATAAATTCTACACTAAATGCAACTCCTAGCCTCGAGAACCATGCAAGGCCTAAGGCAGGAGAGCATTAAATTTATACTTATGTTTCATGTACTTTGTTTTTGCTATTTTTAGGTTAAATGGGAAAAAATATTGACTTCGAGGCTTACTTATCCCTTACAATAACTTCCCTAATAGTTTCAAAATTCGTTCTTTCTTTGGTAATAACTTTTCAGGTGTCTTTATGAAAATATCTTTTGTTTAAGAAATAATTAGGTCTTCTCTTGATTTGTTTAGGCTGCAGGTGGCCTTTGGTAGTTGCAGAGGATTCAATTAGCTTTTGATGTGGCAGTGGAGGCTTCTCGGACTGGTAGATATTATTTTTTTAACCTAAAACACCTTTAATTTAATTGAGTTCTGTGTTTTAGGCTTAATGAAGCCTAATTTTTGTCTTCTGGTCTTCAAACTATCTTCAATTGTGGATCAGGTCTTTGATTAATCGAATTAATGCCTTAATCCTTCCAAAACTATGTTAACAGTCTTCAAACAGGTTTTCTGCTTTTAATTTTATCCCTGGATACTGATACTCTTTGTTTGATTAATGTATGATGTGTTTTGTGTTGTGCAGGTGTACAGAGGGCTCTTATAATGTTGCCAGTGTTCATGAGGCACTGGTAAACCTTGATGGGAAACCCTGCAGAATGATCTCCTTCACGCATAAAGGCCTAGGGGATTGTCATCCCCAGCCTTCAATTTCCTTTTAAAAGAATTGAAAAACCCATTAAAACCTACACAACAAAGAAAAATTAGAAAAAATCCTATGGGAAAGGGTTCAGACAACTTCAGAAGTTTAGGTTTAGAGCGCAACCGTTGGATGAAATCATCCAGTGGCGAAGATTGCTCACTGAGATCAAAAGGAGAGGCGGTTGGAGGGGTGAATGAAAGATGAAGTCCGAGCCATAGATGTGTATTGATCAACGGTCAAGATCAATTTTGGTTTTATAATACGAAGGGGTCATATTACAATGAAAATGGAGGAAAATGTAATAAAAATGGAAGAAAAACCTCTAGCGGAGGGGGTAAATAGAGTTAAATTAAATTGGGGTTTCGGAAAGATTCTAGGCCGTCAGATTGATTTAGCCAACATAGATCAACGGTGGAGATTAAACATGAGAGAATGAAATGTAAATGGGGAAAGTGGTTTCAGCCAAAGAAACCACTGGTTTCGGGCGATGAAAAGGAGGAAAGGCAGTATTGCCTTTTTGAATGTGATATGCATTAGCGATTGACACGTGGCTTTTTAAAACCACCCACATCGCGTAATTTTAAAACATTAACCTTCGGACTCAAAATTACGCGAAACTGCGCACTGGCCATCAGATCTGGGGCATTAGATTGGGCGGTCGTGAGGAGAGCACGATGGAGATAAGATGCACGGGTGAAAAAAGGTGGGAAAGGGTCAAGGCAATTTTAATCTTGACCGTCAGATCAGGGAATGAACGGCTAGGATTGATCAATGGGGGTGGTAGGTCCCAAATGAGTTGGGCCTACTGGGTTAAATATGGACCGTTGGATGAAATAGATCAACGACTTAGATTTAATCTTGGGGTTAATGAAATAAAATATGAGGCAAGGGCCAGGCGGAGTTTGGGTCAATGTGGGTCGTTGATCTGCAGAGATCAATGGTGGGTATTCACCATAAAATTTATACAACGGGGTTTTATGAATTTAACAAAGGGAGTCAAGCTTCAATTTGGACCGTCGGATGTATGAAATGGATGGCCCAGATCTAATCACAGGATCGCCAATCGGCGGAGGAGAGAGGAAAGGTGCAAAGAAAATTTGCGATGCGATTGAACAAGGACCGTTGGATATTTAGAAAGATCAACGGTCGGGAATAACTCTATGGGTTTTAATACAGAGGCTATGGCGGAGGGTGATTAATCTAGACCATCGGTTCTTATGGATTCAACGGTCCAGATTGAATCGTAATGATCACAATCGGAGGAGGAGAGAGGAATGACATAAGTGATTTTCGCGATGCGATTGAGTATGGACCATTAATCTTAGAACTGGATCAACGGAAGAGATTAATTTCTGGATGCCAAAGGTGGGTATGTGGGCTTTGGAACAGATTAACGGGGACTGTAGGATCTGGGTATGGTGGAACAGATCGACGGCTGGGAAACCATCGCAAGGTTGCCAATCGGAGGGGGGAATAAACTATTTAAATGCATCCAATGTAAAACTCCGATGCAAGATCCCGATGATCTTTGATCGGTCTTAGATCAACAGCTGATAATTTATCAAGCAATGAACTGTCGAGTTTTATTTTAACATAGGAAAAATGGGTTTGTAAGAAAATACAAAGGAAAGTGATGCTTTCGGGAAGGGTTTTATATATACAAAAGACCAATCGCAATCATAAATTTTTACAAGTGAAAGGTAACAAGACACTCTAGAATTCCGAATTGCGATTACACGATCAGGCCTCAGCACTTGGTCTTAACACTGGTTTTATGTGGAAATAAAGGGGCTGGGGGCTAGGGCCAAAAGGGCTTAAGGCCTTAGCAAAAAAAGGCTTATTTTTAGGATTTTTCAAGGATTTTAAAAGGATTTTGGGGGTTCTGACAAGGTCAAAAAGGAGATTTAAACCTTATAAACGGGAATTTAAGAAGGGAAGGAAGGAAAATGAGGGAAATGGAGGACTTTGATGAGGAAAAAGGGGAGAAAAATTAAGGTTAACTATGAGTGAAAGGAGGTGTAAAATGAAAGGAAAAAATGGGTTTTTAGCAGTCTTTTTCTTCAGGAAAACAATAGATTTTTCAGGGTTAATGGGAGAAACAGCAGTGAAGTTTAATTCAAAGGAAGAAATAATATCACAAGACTTCAAAAGATGATAGGTTTTCTAAGGAAACTATCTCTTGAAGGCTTGAAGACAAAGTCTAGCCACCTCTTGGTATAACAAAATTTATAGGTGCCTAACAGTGGCTCCACTTGGGTAAGACAGTTGGTTCTTTAGGTGTCTAGAACTTCAGACTTGTATTCTCTGGGATTTGATCAATGCCTCGTCCATTGGGCTGCAAATTTATTCACTTTGCTGGCTTTCTTTTGCTCTGACAATGTTAGCAGCCATGAAAAACAATGGAACTCTATCAAAACAAGCTTTCTACCTACCCAATCCTACTTATCTAACATTTTTTCTTCTTTGAGAGTGCATTTGGATTGGAAAACTCTTTTACAAACAATTTATTCTTTTGAAAGCAAAAAACTAATCTAAGTCTACTTCTTATTTCTCCTTGAACTCAGATTAAACAGTTGAGTTCATAAGCTTCTCTTCCTAACTACTATCTGTTAGGATTAGATTGTCTAACATATTTTTATTCTTTAACTTCTAAAAGAAGAAATTTAAAAAGCAGCCAAGTCAAGATTGAACAGTCTAACTTGTTGTTGAACTATGGCATAAAAACAAGCTGCACATAGATTATTATTTGTAGAAAATTAAATCAAAATGTTGAAGGCTTAAGATCTAAAATTTTTAGGAACATCCTTCTCTTTTCTTTGGCTCTTAAATTTGTTTGAGTTGTTTTTCCTTGTTATCTGGTTCAATTTTTGAGCATATCAGAACCATTTTGCTTCTATTTTTTACTCAAGATTTAAACAGATCGGAGTCATTCTTTCTTTTGGAATCTTAGGTTCGGATTTTGAGCATATTTGAACCTTTGTTTTTCCAACCTAATCTTCCTTACTGATAAGCCAAGATTAATCTGTTTGGAAAATCTATTTCATTAACCTATCAGCTGTAAATTAAAAACTAATTAGTCACGATTATGTTGTATGACTAACCAGAAGTGTGTTTTTAGGAGTGGCATTTGAGCTTGCACACTTTCATACTTTATTTCTCTTTTTGGTATGGGGTTGTACCTTTCTTGTTTTACAATCTTTCCTCTTTTCTTCTTTCTATTGTTTTTGTATTTTTATTTTTCTAACTTTGAATGCAATGTTTAACAATGATATTTACAATGGAAAGTAAAAAAGCTTTAAAACTCAAGACTCTTGGCAGAAGTAGTGCTTGAGAATCCTACCATTGACAGGACCTCCATACAAATCTTCTCCATTCAATTCTTTCAAGAAAAATGCATTGTGACCCCTCTCAGCATGAATAATATAAGGCCCTTTCCACAAGTTCTCAAACTTGCCATGTTTTCCCTTCTCTTCCCTTCTTGAATCCCACTTAAGAACAACATTTCCAACTTGGAAATTGTTTGCCTTAGTCCTCTTGTCAAATATTTTCTTGATATTTTCTTGGACTAACTTTGTTCTTTCATAGACTTCTTCTCTAGTTTGCTGTGAATGAATTGTTTGGTTGATTCTTCTTTGCATATCATTCTCCTCAATCTACACTTCTTGAAGGAGTTTCATGACTGGAAATCCTAATGAAGTGGGAAATACTGCATCCATGCCATAAACTAGCTGATAGGGGGACATATTTATTGATTTATTTGTAGTTAATCTATCAGCCCATAAGGCATGAACTAGCTTATTGTGCCATGATTTCTGATTCTGCTCCAACAACTTTTTGATGATATTGATGAGGCTTTTGTTGGAGGATTCAACTAATCCATTTCCTTGGGGGTAGTAGGCAGTAGAATGGCCCAAGGTAATGTGGTATTTGTAACAAAAATAAACCATTCTTTTAGATTTGAAAGCAGTAGCATTATCTGTTATGATTTTTCTAGGACAACCAAATCTAGATAAGATGTTTGTTTCAAGGAACTTAATAATGATAGAGTCATTAGAATTCCTAGAGGGTATAGCTTCTATCCACTTGGTAAAGAAGTAAGTGGCAGTAAGGATCCACTTATGTTGGGCTGATGAAGATGGGTGAATTTCCCCATTGAAGTCTAAGCCCCATTGTTGAAAGGGTGCCTCAACACTGATAGGATTTAATGGTAAGGGAAGGAGTTTTCTTTTCCCATAAAAAATTTGGCACTTATGGCAAGACATGACTAAATTTTGAGTATCTGAGAAAAGGGTGGGCCAATAGTGACCAGATCTAAGGATTTTGTTTGTTGTGGCTTTCCAGTAGAGGTGTCCTCCACATTCTCCTTCATGCAGCTCATGCATGATTTTTCCTGCATCATCTTCAAGTAAACATTTAAGCAAAATTCCAACAACATTTTTCCAATATAATACCCCATCTAAGATGCAATAACTCAAAGCTTTTTGTTTCAAAAATCTAGCTTTAGTTTTAGACAAAGAAGGAGGGGCATTTAAATATAAAAGAACATAAATAATGTCAGCATACCAAGGAGAATTCAGAAATGTTTCTTCAATGAAAGGGGCAATGAATTCTTCTACTTCTTCCAATACATCTACCATGTTCATATCTAGTGCTTGGAAGTTCGATTCAGCCATCATTTTTGCTAATCCCTGCCCTTTAATCAGTTTGGTGGGCCTAATTTCTAAGTCATATTCAAGAATGGTTGCAATCCATTTTCCCCTTTTACCATCAGGGTCTTGACTTAGAATATCCTTGACAACAGTATGTGGAACAAAAGAAATTATGTGAGAGTGTAGAATGTAGACTCTAAAGTCTTTTAATGCTTTCAATAATGCTAAGGCGTGCTTCTCCATGATGTTGTATTTGAGAGGAGCATCTCTTAAGGCCCTAATAAAGAAAGATGTTGGTTGTTCTTGCCCCAAATCATTCTTTTGAAGTAAAATTGTAGCTATTGTATGTTCAGATGCAAAAGAAAATATATAAAAGTCTTTGGTGAAATCTGGACTAATCAAGACTGGTGTTTGAGTGAGAGCTTTCTTAACAAATTCAAATGATTGTTTAGCTGGTAATGTCCATTTTACACCCACATCTTTCTTAAGCATGTTTGTAATGTTTTTTAATAGCTCATCAAGGTTTGGGATAAACCTCCTCAAAAAATTTATATTTCCAATGAAAGATTGTAATTCTTTGAGGCTTCTTGGATGGTTGATTTGCAATATGCCATCTATCCTTTTAGGGTCTATTTTGATTCCCTCTTCTAAAATTATCTGACCAAGAATTTTACCTTCTTGGAGACCAAAGAGTGTCGTCTTGGGATTCAAATATAAGCAGAATTTCCTACACTTCTCAAAAACGTTTCTCAAGTGAATCAAATGTTCTTCATCAGTTTTTGAGAAAACGGTTATGTCATCAAGGTAAATAATTATGAAATATCCAATATCTTCAGAGAAGGCTATGTCCATCGCCCTTTGGAAGGTGGCCCCTGCATTCATCAAACTGAATGGCATTTTGACATACATAAAGGTGCCCCAAGGTGTAGTAAAAGCAGTTTTGATTTGATCACTTGGGAGCACTAACACCTGGTTGTAACCTGAGAACCCATCCAACAGTGATATAATTTTTTACGCAACTACCCTTTGAAGTATATGGTCCATCTTGGGCAAGCGGTAGTTGTCTTTTAGAGAGGCTCTATTTAAATTTCTGAAGTCAATATAGAGCGTGATTTCCCCTGTGTTTTTCCTAATAGAAATTAAGTTTGATACCCATTCTGAATATCTAATTGGTACTATGATCCCAGCATCATGCATCTTTTCAATTTCTGCCTTAACTAAAGGTAATAAAATAGGGTTTATTCTCCTTATTTTTTGTTTAAAAGGCTTTTGATTTTCCTTCAAAAGAATCTTGTGCTGAATGATGCTAGTATCATAAGATTTTAGTGTTGGAAATATTGTCAGTGATGGCAAAGGAAGTGGCAAAGGAATTGGCATCTGAAACAGTAACTAGGAATAGAGAAAAGAATTGTAGCAGAGAAAAAAGGTCAGCAGAGAAGAATAGAGAAAGAGTGCATCTACAGAGAGAAGTATTAGTCAAGAAGAAAATTGAAATCCGTGATAAGTAAGAAACCCTATGAGGGGATTAATGGTGCTCTTCTATTAGTAAGGAGCTGACTGGATTTCATGGAGAAAGGAACAAGGAGCGAGAGAAAATCAGTTATAATGCGGAATATTTGGCATTGAACTCTCGATAGAACATGGAATAACTCTTTGGAATCATGAACGGAACCTGGAAGGAACGAGGTAGAATGTAACAAAAGGAAGCGCGACGGAACCCTGCGTGGAAAAGTGGAACCATGACCAAGTGAACAGTGAAGGCGGTTTTCGGGTTTCATCGCACCACCCTTCAGTGATAGGCAGTATTTCCTGATTGGGGAGCGATTCCATAGAAACGTTGACACGTAGAAAAGGTGGACCCACGAAAACCGCTATCAAAGTGCACCATCGCACGTTAACATTCGACCAAAGACGCCAAGTGATATTATTAAACGTCGTTGATCTAGGAAGGGGTCATCGGACGGTGTTCATTTGCTATAGATGCACGAAGGTTACCCAAGGTACGATGCGCCATTGCGCGTTATCATACGTGCATCACCAACGAACGATATCCATCAGATCATCTGAAGACTGAGCAATGTGCTCTTCGCCATCAGATGGAAACGATCGTTAGCAATGGGCCCCAGTTTTTAAATTATATTGATTGAGCCGTCGATTATGTATGTGGGGCCGGAACCAAAGGTCTATTTAAAAACCATTTGATAAAAGTGTTGGTTATTAATATAAAGTTAGATTATATAAAGGTTGTGAATAATATTTATTTATCAAATTCCACGAATTTGATAAATAAAATTCCAATAAAAGAAAGAAAACCATCAGCGACACGCTAAGGTTTCTTAACCTTGACTATAGTATTATTTGGCATAGATAAAGATTACCTTTGGGACGATTCGTGTATGAAAGAACGAATATTGGGATTTAAATTTGGATTGGTTCGAATTTTAATATTAATACCATTAGCGGTTGAGTGGTTTTCTACTCATGGTATTGATAAAATCTAACTATATAAGGAGAAGAGGATTATACTACAGGGAGTGTGCAGATTAAGGGGTTGTTAATGAATAAAATTTTTAAGAGATATCTGCATGATCGAACTCTGTCTCTGATGAATCTGAATCTATGTTGCACCTATGGATATGATCTCTAGATGATGAATCTCTAGGAAGATCTGAAAATGAAGTCATGAAGATCTTATGCAAATCTAATGAAGAAATTAAGAGAAAGTTGGCAGATCTGAGGATTGAAGCCTTCAGTGCGAAAGTGAAAGCTTTCTACAAACTAGTGTTAATTCAGGGGGTTGGAGCTACCTTCCAGTGGTGACTGGAAAATGAGAGAAGGTGGTATCCTTCTACAAGTGGGTGCCTGCGTGCTGGTATAAGTCTGCACTAGCATAAAATTGTAAGAAGTTTTCTTTATAATAAATATTGAAGACTGATATAACAGTAGCGGTGGTTTTTCTCCCGAATTGGGTTTCCACCTTAAATACTGGTGTTCATATGTGTTGCTTATGTTTGATGGTTTGTTTTGTTATTTATGTTCATGATTACTTCTTAACATCTAATGAATGAATGATGCAATGATCTAAGTAAAGACATAATAAGATCTCTTAACATACAAGTTGGATTCAGTAAAGTAGCATATGGTTTTAAGAAAGAAAAATTAAAAGTTCTCAATCAGCTCTAAATACTGATTCACCCCCCCTCTCAGTATTTATTCCAACAATTGGTATCGGAGCAGGTCCTTCTGAAAAGCTTAGCCGCTAGAAGGAAGATCAATCAAGATGAGCAATCAAGAGGGAATAACATCTATCAGGCCTCCACTCTTCAACGGAAACAATTTAGTATTTTGGAAAACAAGGATGAGATCCTATCTTCAGTCTCTGGGTGCAGATGTATGGGCTATTGTTGAAGTAGGATATCAATATCCAGCTGCAGTACCAACAGATCCAACGGAAATAAAGAATTATGAAACAAATGCAAAGGCAGTTAATGCTCTATTGGGAAGTCTAACTGAATCAGAATTTGTCAAAGTCATGCAGTTGAATACAAAAAAGGCAATATGGGACAAAATCATTCTAAGCTATGAAGGTGATGCAAAGGTAAAAAGTGCTAAACTCCAAACTCTCAGAATTCAATATGAGAACCTAAAAATGCATAATGAGGAGAGCATTGCTAATTTCTTTTTACGACTTGATGATATTGTAAATCGGATGAGAAATTTGAGAGAAACAATAACCAAATCTACTTTGGTTGAGAAATTTTTAAGATCACTAACAACAAAATTTGAGTCAAAAATGTCTTCTCTTCAAGAAAAGCAGGATCTCCAAAATCTTACTGTGGTGCAACTTCATGGCATACTAACTGCATATGAAATGAGAAGAGGAGGACCATATCAAGTCAAGGAAGCCGTCTTTAGAGCTTCTACAAAAGGGAAAGAAGTACAAGAGACAGAAGGATCAGGGTATATCTCAGAAGAAGATGAGGTGAATTTTGTAAAGAAACTCCAAGTTGGTACAGGACGGTTTAGAGGTAAGCTTCCTTTCAAATGATTTTCTTGTGGAAGATTTGGTCATTATGCTGCTAAGTGTCCTCACAAAGAAACACATGAAAAAGGAAAGGAAGTAGCAAGAAGGAATAAGAATCGGTTTAGCACTAGAAAAAGTTACTATACTCATGAAGACAGTGATGGGTTAGCAGACAGTGAGGAAGAATGTGAACAAGATCTTAGACTTCTCATGGAATTTGAAAAGGAGTCTAGAGAAGAAGAGGATACTTTTATGGATGCTTTAGAGGACAATGATTTTCATGATGAAATCAATCAACTCAAAATATGCTTAGAAGAAAGTAAAGTAACCATAGAGACTCTGAAAAACCAGCTTCAAGAAAAGGAGAAACATAATGAGAAATTAGAATGTGAAATAGTAAGTCTAAGAAAAGAAATTGAGAAAGTAAAGACTTTGAATCTTAGATTTTCTGAAGGATATGAAACCTTAGATGAGATTATCAAGATACAATGTTCTCCTCTTCTAAAGACAGGTCTTGGATATATCGGAGAATCTTCTTAGGCTTCAGCACCAAATTATCTAAAAGTAGCTACAACCAGTAGACAACATTCTGCCCCTTAGCAAGGGAATAAATAATCTTTACAGATAAATCATGATCATCTCAATTCAAAGAACACTAACAGGAGTACCTTTCAAAAAAACACCAATCAACAGGTAAATTCAAGTAGAATATTTTATAATCGCAAAATTTTCTTCTTCAATGGACAATGTTTCTCATGTCACAATTTTGGTCATAAAGTTGTTCAATGTGTTGCATATAAAACCATCATGACAAGAGAAGAAATAAAGCAAAGGATTGATATTGGAACAAAGAAGAATACTTATAACAACTTTTCTCCTCTTCAAAATGAAGTTGAATGTGCTTATTGCAATAACTTTGGCCATGAAGAATCTGAATGCAGAAGCAAAGTCCAACCAAAAGAGCATCCTCCTTCAAGCTCCAAAGTATGGAAAAATAAGGAATTACAGGTTGAAATTGTGGCATAGCTTTATTTGCATAAGGAGAATAAAATCAATGGTACATTGATAGTGGATGCTCAAAACACATGACAGGTGACAAAAACAAACTTCTTTCATATAGTGCTCTAGAAAAAGAAAAGAATGTTACATTTGGAAATGATACTCCCGCTGTCATTAAGGGTAAAGGATCTGTTTTTCTAAAAGAAAAGGTGAAACCTAATAATGTCATGTATGTGGATGGATTAAATCATAACCTGTTAAGTGTAAGTAAAATGTGTGATCAAGGAACTGAAGTTGTCTTTAGTTCAAAATAATGTATGGTACGTGATCTTGATACAGGTAAAACAATTATAAAAGGAAAAAGAATTCCAAGAAACCTGTATGTATTGAAGAACTGCAAAGAACAATGTTACTTGAGTAAATCTTCAGAAAACTAGCTATGGCATAGAAGGTTGGGGCATATGAGCTTCTCTCAAATCAACAAATCAAGCAGACTTAAAGTTGTTCGTGATCTTCCCAATATTACTCTACCTGAAAATATCATATGCAAATCTTGCCAATTCGGTAAGCAAACCAGAGTACAATTTAATGCCAAGGAAGGGTCATCAAGTAAACCTCTTGAACTCATTCATCTTTGACTTTATTGTTTTATTAGAAAAATCACCATGTGGTGAGCTTGATACTATATCTTGTTTATTTAAAGTGATTTCTCTGAATGTGTTGGATTGGGTTGCTTAAGCACAAAGATGAAGCATTTGAGAAATTTCGAATCTTCAAAGCACTAGTTGAAAATGAATTAGATCTGAAAATCAAGTGTCTTAGATTTGATCGAGGAGGAGAATATACATCAGATGAATTCCTTGAATTTTGTGAACAACATGGCATAAAAAGACAATTTTCTGTAGCTGGCACTCCACAACAAAATGGCGTAGCAAAAAGAATGAATAGAATAGTTCAAAAAATGGCTAGAGCTATGCTTGATGATTCCGGAACACCTGACACTTTTTGGGGAGAAGCAACACATACAGCGGTAAATATTCTTAACAAGGCACATGTCCGCGTAAATAGTGATAAAAATCCATATGAACTATGGTAGCAATCCTCCCACTGTGAAGCACTTTAGAGTTTTTGGGAGCAAGTGCTTTATAAAAAATAATGATGAAAAACTTGGAAAGTTTGAACCCAGAGCAGATGAAGGAATATTTCTTGGTTCCTCCTCTAGGAGTAGGGCATATAAATATTGCGATAAAAGACTTGAGAAAATTGTTGAATGCATTGATCCTCTTATTGATGGTCTCCTCGGCTAAAAGAATAAAAACAAACAACGAGATGAAGACGATGATGACATATGTCCTTCCACATCAAATAGGAGCCAATGTAAATAGTGAACCCAATAAATAACTTGGGGATGATTTATACGGCAACTCATCTGAATATGTTGAAAGAGTCATCCATAATCTCAGAAATTTTGGGAGAAAAGGGATCGGTGTACAAACACGAAGGTCTCTTGTTGGAATCTAGCAATACGGCATTTCTGTCCACTATTGAACCTCACAATGTCAGTCAAGCTAGCAAAGATGAATGTTGGATTCAAGCCATGAATGAAGAGCTTGATAAAATTGAAAAGAATCACACTTGGGAGTTAGTACCAAGGCCTCATGACAAAAATTTCATTGGAACTAAATGGATATTCAAAAACAAGTTAAATGAAAATGGGGATGTCATAAGAAATAAAGCTAGACTTGTGTGCAAAGGGTATGCTCAACAAGAAGGTATAGATTTTGAAGAAACTTTTTCCCTTGTAGCCAGACTTGAAGCCATAAGAATGTTTCTTGATTTTTCAAGCTTCCAACAAATCAAAGTTTATCAAATGGATGTTAAATATGATTTTCTCAATGGAGATCTAGAAGAAGAAGTTTATATAGAACAACCAGAAGGATTCATTTTGGGAAATGATGAAAATCTTGTTTTTAGACTTAAAAAGGCTCTATATGGTCTCAAACAAGCTCCAAGGGCATGGTATTATCGTCTTGAAAAATATCTTCATCAACAAGGATTTTCAAAGGGGTCAGCTGATAGCAACTTATACACAAAAACTGAAAATGATAAACTATTGATTGTGGTTGTATATGTTGATGATATCATTTTTGTAAGTAATGAAGAATCTATGAGTCAGAAATTTGCTTATGATATGAAACAAGAATTTGAAATGTATTTACTTGGGGAACTAACATTCTTTCTTGGCTTACAAGTGAAGCAAGCAACAGATGGCATATTCTTATCACAAGAAAAATATCTTAAGAAAATCTTGAAGAAGTATGGCATGGAAGATTGCAAACCTGTAAGCACACCAATGATAACGAGATGTAATCTCAGTTCTAATGATGATTCCCCTACGGTGAATCAACCAGAGTACAGATCTATGATAGGAAGTATACTTTATCTCACTGAGACTAGACCAGACATTATGCATGCAGTTGGGATTGTGGGACGATTCCAAGCTAATCCAAAAGAGTCTCACCTTCAAGCTGTTAAAAAAATGTTCAAATATCTACAAGGAACTCAAGACTTTGGACTATGGTATCCAAAGGATGCTGATCTTACCCTTCATGCTTACACTAATGCAGATTGGGCTGGAAATGTTGATGATTGAAAAAGCACTAGTGGTGGTGCATTCTATATGGGGCCCCGATTAGTATCTTGGTTCAGCAAGAAGCAAAGCTCTATTTCCTTATCTACGGTAGAAGCGAATATGTGGGCATGACATCATGTTGCACTCAACTTCTTTGGATGATGCAAACCTTACAAGACTTTGTTCAAATCAAATTTTCACCTCTGTCTCATTATGTGTGATAAAAATACAAGTACCATTAGTATCTCAAGAATCCTGTTATGCACTCAAAGACCAAGCACATTCCCATCAAATATCACTTCTTACGTGAACAAGTGCTTGAACAAAAGGTGAAATTGGAGTATGTTCCCTCCAAATAACAAGTTGCTGATATATTTACCAAACCTCTACCCAGGGAAGCGTTCGAATATCTCAGACAGAAACTGGGAGTAGTCTCTACCATGCAGAAGATTAGATCTACTTAAATACAGAAGATTAAATTGGTTGTGAGGTGTTGTTGGGCATCTCTGAATGCAGCATGATCTCAGGGGGAGCATGGTATTGTCGGTTCAAAGGATCTTGATCAACTCTTTGCCATTGATGTCAAAGGGGGAGGAAAAGCAACAAAGGGCTTCTATAAGACAATCAGAGGAAGATAAAGAGCTACTGTAAAGAAAAATAGAGAAGAGTATTGGCATCAATGCTAAAGAAATTGTTGGAAATATTTTCATTGATGGCAAAGAAAAGGAAGTGGCAAAGTGATGTGGCATACGAAACGATCGCTCACTCTGTCAAGGATCATTGTGGCAGGAGAAAAAGGTCAATGAGAAAAGTGAGAGAAAAGTGCATCTACGAAAGTATCGATTCGAAGAAAATTGAAATCCGTGATAAATGAAAACCTATGGGGATAATGGTAGGTGATAATAGTAAGGAGATGAATGGCTTTCATGAAAGGAACAAGGAGCGAGAGCAATATATAGAAACGAGAAGATTTGGCATTGTGGCATTGAAATCTCAATAGAACATGGACTAACTCTTTGGAATCATGAACGGAACCTGGAAGGAAAGAGGTAGAATGTAACAAAAGGAAGCGCGACGGAACCCTACGTGGAAGAGCAGAACCATGACTGAGTGAACAGTGAAGGCGGGTTCCGGGTTTCATCACACCACCCTTCAGTGATAGGCGGTATTTCCTGGCTGGGGAGAAATTCCATAGAAACGTTGACACGTATAAAAGTTGGACCAACAAAAATCGCTATCAAAGTGCGTCATCGCATGTTAACATTCGACCAAAGACTCCGAGCGATATTATTAAACGTCGTTGATCTAGGAAGGGGTCATCGGACGGTGTTCATTTGCTATAGATGAGCGAAGGTTACCCAAGGTACGACGCGCCATCGCGCGTTAGCATACGTGCATCATCAACGAACGATATCGGGTGGATAATGAAGACAAACAATGTTCTCTGCATGCTGATGGAAACGATGAATTGCTTATTGGGCCCCGATTTTAAATTATATTGATTAAGCCATTGATTATGTGTGTGGGGCGAGAACCAAAAGGTCTGTTTAAAAACCATTTGACCCAATAGTGGTTATTTATATAAAGTTCGTTATAAAGGTTTTGAATAATATTTATTTATCAAATTCACAATTTGATAAATAAAGTCAATAAAGAAAAACCATCAGTGGCACGCTAAGGTTTCTTAACCTTGGATATAGTATTATTTGGCGGAGATAAAGATTACCTTTGGGACGATTCATGCATGGAAGAACGAAGATTGGGATTTCAATTTGGATTGGTTCGACTTTTAATATGAATACCATTAACGGTTGAGTGTTTTTCTACTCATGGTATTGATAAAGGCAAAACTATATAAGGAGAAGCGCATTATAGTTGAGAGTGCGTGCACAGAGGGGTTGACAATGAATAAATCTCTTTAAGAGATATCTGCATGTTTGAACTCTGATAGATCAGAATCTATGATGCACCTGCGGATATGATCTCTCAGTCTAGAAATGATGAATCTCTAGGAAGATCTGCAAAAGAAATGACGAAGACGTGCTGCAAGTCTGATATACAAGTTGAAGAAATTTGGTGATTTTGAGGGTTGAAGCCTTCAGTATGAGAGTGGAAGTTTACTGCCAGTAGAAGCTGGTGTTAAATCAGGGGGTTGGTGCTCCCTTCCAGAATTGACTGGAGAACGAGAGAAGGTTATAGCCTTCTACAGGTTGGTGCCTACGTGCTGGTATAAGTCTGCACCAGTACCAAATTGTAAGAAGTTTTCTTTATAATAAATATTGAAGGCTGAGATAACAACAGCGATGGTTTTCTCCCGAATTGGGTTTCCACCTTAAATATTGGTGTTCATATGTGTTGCTTATGTTTGATGGTTTGTTCTATTATTTCTGTTCATGCTTACTGCTTACTGAACATCTGATGTATGAATGATGCAATGATCTAAGAAAAGGAATAATAAGATCTCTGGACATACAAGTCAGATTCAGTAAAAGTAGCATATGGTTTTAAGAAAGAAAAATTAAAAGTTCTGGATTAGCTCTAATCTTAGGATTCAACCCCCTCTCGGTATTTGTTAACATTTGGTCTTGTATCCCCAAGCAAAAACATCTTTAAACTCTTTGAACATCTTTCTATGTGTGCACCTGCTTGTGGTAGGAAGTCTTGGATAGTTTAATTATCTTGTGGCTACTAGGATACTGTAGTATTTATATTCTTCTACATCTTGTTTCCAGGCTCCATTCTTGGTTCTTTTGCTACATCATTAAAAGTTGAAAAGTGTTCTAAAGGTGGCAAGAGATCACTTGGAATTAGGTCTTGGATTTTAACACCAGAGTCTTCTGGTTTGCGTTGATAATTAGTGCACTTCAAAGTTACGATGGGTTGTGTATCAGCGGAATGCGTTATTTCAACTTCTAGGATTTTTTCAATATACAAACAATTTTCTTTACGACTGCTTTCTAATATTGGTATGGAAAAATCATTTTTTGATTTTAAGAAATCATCGATGTGTTTGTCAGAATCAAACACTTGCCAGTGATCTTTGTTATCAGGCACTGCATGCCTGTGTTTTACCTTTACACTAAGCTGCTCATTTATCTCAGGTATTTGGCAGTTGCTGGCATTGAAAGCGAGTTCATTTGCTAGATGATTTAGTGCTCTTGGAATGAAAAAAAGTTCATACTTTTCAAAGGTTTTCAATAAATCAAGGGCAGTATTCTGATATTCCCTAAGCCTTGGATTTCTAGCTGAGTATTCTCCTTTGATTTGTCTTATGATAAGTTCAAAATCTCCTAAGATTGATATCTTTTGGGCTTCTAATTGTTTAAGCAATTGTAAGCCTAGGAGAAGTGCTTCATACTCAACAATATTATTAGTGCATGGGAAATCCAATTTATATGAAAAACTCTGATTTGTATTTTGAATCCACACACCTGCTCCTGCACTTGTTTTATTACAAGATCCATCAAATTTTATTTTCCAAAGTATGTCATCCTTATTTTCATTCTCTCGTTGCTGTTGATTTTCAATGTTTTGCATTTGATGCGAGGTAAGATTTGATTGTTCTGTTGAACTGAATGGGTCAATGTTTTCCTTATGTTGTTGAGTGATTTCATCTTCATTACATAAGATAAAGGAATCTAAACTCGATTGAATAGAATAGATTGGAGAGTTGTTTGGTTTGTCTATGTTGCTGACCATATGTTGCATGTGTGGAGATTTACTGTCCATAATCTTCATTTAGGTTGAAAATAGGAATGGTACTTTCTGAACCTTCTCTAAAATTTGGAAAACTTCCTCGGGATTTGGCTCCCCATGATCTTCGGTAAAAGCATGCATACTTGGGGAATGTTAGCTACAGCTACTTGTCTGCTAGACTCTTGGTAAGGTTTAGGACAGAATTTAACATAAATCTTTGATTAACCCAAACATTTTGACTCTGCTTGAATCGAAGAATACAGATCCTTGTATGGTTTAGTAATTTCTAAGCCTAAGCTTTCCATTACTACCTTGGGCATAAGATTATGCGAAGCTCCGGAGTCTAACATGGCATTGTGTAAAATTTTCTCATGTATATTCAAACTAACATAGAAGGGAGGAACAACTCCTTCTTGGTATTTTCCTTCAACTTCTAGACCAAATAACAATTCAGGTTTGTCATCTGTCAAGTTTAATGTATCGGTATCACTTCCTAGGTTCAAAGCTTTCAAAACTTGGTTTTTGTACACTTCTTGGGTTACTAGTTCAGCTAAGGGGATGGTAATTTTTATCTTTGCAATCTCTCCCTCAAGGCTGAAAGGAAAAATTGATTTGGTCATATTTACATCTGTCTTTTCAATTGAATTCCTTTCAGCAATTTTGATTTGCTGAACTTTATTTGGACTGGTAATTGGGGCAGTTTTATTAGGTCCACTAGCTGAAGTGCTAGGGATGCTTTGCTCAACATTAGGCTGGATACCTTTCTCTTTGTTTGAATCTGTTTTCTTAGCCAAAATGTTGGGTTTCTCTGCTGTTTTCTTAGGCTAAGTTTCTGTGTTTTTCTTGACAGTAGTGCTAGTGTTTTTATCCTTTGACTTGTCTACGTTCCCTTTGCTCCTAAGATCATATTGTTTGTGCACCTCCATGATTTCATTTTCAAACCCCAATCTATAATCATCATAATCTTCATAGGTGTTTGAATTTTGATCATAGGAGAAGAAACCTTTTTCTTCTTCAATGAGGAAAACATCATCCCCACTGTCTGATCCAATCAAGTTTACATGACCTTCTCCCAACCTTTCAATCTTCCTATCTTCCTCATATTGATCTACATAGTTTTGTTGGAAGGGAGGTCTAATTTGTTGGTCATTTTCCTTTGGCCTATCTTGATTGTTTTCTCTTCTATAATTCTGATTCCTATTTCTGTTTTGGTTGTTTTGAGTTTCTCTTGGTGGCACTCTATCATTCAAGTTTATCTTTTCAAGCATCCTCTCCATTACTTTCACTAGGTTGTCAATTTTTGTGTCAGAAGTTGAGGTTGAGGGTACAGTGTCATCTTTATAAGTTACCCTCTTCTCTGATCTCAACCTATTTATTTGATTAATTATGTTTTCTTCTACACTCACAGCCCCCTTCTGCATGTCTTCTAGAGTTAAGTAATCTCTCTCTCTTAATTGATAGGCCATTTCAGCATCAAAACCTTCAGGGTATCTTACTAAGGCCATGCCTTGGGGAGGTTTCATGTGAGGTGGAAGAGCATTGTAAACACTATTAAACCTAGTTGATTAGTCATGAACACTCTCCGTTGGATTTCTTTTGAGACTGTTATATTCTGCTAATATTTGAAGAGGGTTCTTTTTGGTTTCCCATTTGTTTATGAAAGTTTGATGCAAAGCAGGGAGATCATTGATGCTATTAGGAGGTAATTTTTTAAACCACTTCTTTACATCTCCTCCTAAAATTTGAGAAAAGATCCTCATCTTAATGGTTTCTTCTTCTATCTCCATGTAATCAAATGCATCTTCCATCCTATCTACATGCTGTTGAGCTGTTGTAGACTCTTTTGCAGTGAAATGAGGAATTTTTGATTGATAATCATTTGATAAGGGAAGCAGAGGTTGTGGTAACACTAATGGGGCATACCATGTTTCCATGGCTAGAAAGAAGGGTGGATTTACAAGAGATGGATTTATAAGAGTGAAAGTGGGCTGAACTGGAGTGGAAGAAACACTTGGGCCAACAAACTGGTTTTGAGCAGATTTGTTATGAAAAAGGCTAAAGCAATGAAGAAGCTGGGAATCGGGAGGAGTGGAAGGTGAGGCTTCTCTACTAAAGCTCCATCACAAATCTGCAATGTCAAGATCAGTTTGGTTTAAATAACCTTGAGAACTAGTTCTAAAGATGTTCTTTGTATGATGTAAATCAAAGTGTAAATCCTCGAAGTCAACAAGGTTTTCGGGAATAGATTTTTTTCTTGAGAGGCTCCTATTAGCAGCTGATTTTCCAGACTTAGAAGTCTGCCACAGAATTCTCTCTGGATTTTCAAATATAAAAGGAGGATTTGGGTCTGGATGGGATCTAGTGTTGATCCTATGTGAAGCTAGAGTGCTTTTCAAAAATGAGAGAGGTTAAAGTTTTAGGGACTGTTTTTTGGAAGTTTTACCTCTCACAATGTCTTATATAGTATGGGACTAGACTTCTAAACTTCTTCAAGGCTGGTTAACACGGTCCTAAAGAGATCTGGAGACCTAGATGAGTAATAGGTCTATTCGGGCTAGTGGAGTCGCCAGGTGGAAGCTTTTTAGCTTCTATGAAGGTAAAATATTGGATGGTTCCACCACCATGTTTATTATGAAGCCAAACTGAAATATTTTTGGGTTTTTCTGAGTTATAGTCCTATGGGTTATGAGATTGTGCTAAAACTGTCTTAACACTTAGCTAAGGTGTTAAAAACATACAGAGTTCACTCTTATGGCTTGGTAACTGATTCCTTCAAGGTTTGATAAGGTTCTATGAGAATCCTAAGGGTTACTTAGTTTTTCACTGATTCAAATAAGTCCTATCATAATTATCATTTTGTTAGGTAGTGCTTGAAGAAGGCTACTTATGTTATACCGAACAGTGAGTGTTTTGTTTTAAATATTTTACTTAGGGTCCCACCGTGATCGCCATTATGTTGGGGTCTCATGTTTTGATAGTTTGGAGAATCAAAAGATAAGGCAACATCAAACCAATCTTTAGAGTTCCAGAATCTAGTCCTCCTATTCTCGGAGAGGGATCTCTCAAATTATTTGTTTTTGCAAAGGTTTAACTTGTTTTCTTTGAGTATTGGTTTTAGACTAGTTATTAAGTCCAAGTGTTTGTTTTTTTGGTTGAATTGATACCACAGAATATGAAAGGTCTAGAAAAGGTAGGTAGAAAGAAGGAGTGTCAGTTTCATTGGGAAATGGAGTCAAAAAGAGGTTATGACAAACTTATCAATGGATATGGGATATCAAAGGGAAAATCTAACTTGGCCATAGGATCCTTTAGTTTATGAATGAGATGGACATTAATGGTTTAGAAAAGAGAAGTTTAATTCTCAACAAAGGGAATTTGAAAACATGACTTGAACAATAAATAGGTATTTGATATTAGATATAAATATTTGATATTAGATATAAAAGCATGAAAGGTGTTTATTTGATCCCTTGCTCTTGTGGGACTCCCTACATTGGCGAAACTGGTCGATCGATTAATAAGAGGATCCAAGAGCATTCTACAGATATTAGGCATGGTAGAACCAAGTCCTCAGCGCTAGCTGAGCATGCAGAGAAGACGAAGCATCATATTTGTTTGGAAGATGCTAGAGTCCTTGCTAGGGTTGATCATTTCCATCATCGGAAATTTAGGGAGGCGATAGAGATTGAAAAGAGGCCTTGTACTTTGAATAGGGATGATGGATGGAAGGTTAGCAGTTGCTGGATTCCATCTCTTCACTCCTTATAAGGTTCTTTCCTTTCTTTTTCTTTGGTATTTTTATTCTTTTGTTTTTGGTTTTATTATTATTATTCTTTGATTTTATATTTATAAAAATAATTTATTTTTACTCTAGCTTTAATTTTATTTATTAATGTTTTTACCTATTGCTTAATTTATTCATTGATTATATCCTTTATTTTTATTTTATGTTTTTATTAATACTTTTATTTATCAATTTACTTATTTATTAATTGGATAAAACATTTATTTTTATAAATGATAATTCTTTATTTTTAATTTTATTTGTTAAAAATTTAAATAAATAATTAAATAAATAAAATTATTAATGTATTTATTTATTAATTTATTTAGTTATTGATTAAATCCTTTATTTTTAGTTTTATTTTAATCCTAATTAAAAAATTTTAGTTATTAATGTATTTATTTTGACTTTGATTATTATTTTACTTTTTTTTTTATTTTATTTGATTTATATTTATTTTTATATTTATATTTATATTTATTTATTTATTTATATTTATTTATTGTTTATTATTTATTATTTATTTCTTTATATTTATATATTTTATTTTTGTTTATATATTTATTTATTATTATTATTATTATTTATTTATTTATTTTTATTTTTTTGGTGTCATTTTAGTTTTTAGGTTTGATTTTATATCATTTTAGTTTTGACTAGCGTTTTTAGGGTTGGGTTTGTTATGTTTTCTGTTTTTATTTCTATTTTTATTTTTGACCGTTAAATTTGGGTTTTGACCGTTGCTTCTCTCTTTCTGGTATAAATTTGGTTTGTCAGATCAGCCAATCTTCATTATCCTGATGATGAACTACAGTTGGTAGTTCGAAACGCGTCGTTCCTAAAACTCTCATGTGATTATCCGGAAGATTTATATCTAATATGTTATGGATCACAGAAGCTTGCACTCTCAGGTATTTGATAGACAGGGCTAACCATAAATTCTACAAACCGCACTTTAAGCAAATAATGATTTCAAAACAAATTTTAAAATGAAATCTAAGATTCAGGAGCACATCCTATTTCCTCACAGATTTTATTTCAAATGACTTAGAAAAACATAAAAGATTTACTGATAACTGCAATCATAGAAGAGGGAACACCTAATACATCTATGATCACAACTATAAAAGACCTTTAAGACAATTTTTTAAGCAAGGACAAAGGGCATGATCAAAACATACCTCCTTAGCTCACTATAAACAAAGATACTTCAAAGGGAGACTTCAATAACAGCCTTTAAGTGGCAACATACAAGCAAGGAGAACCTGCGTCATGTTATGAGGTATTTCAACAAGACTATTAGAGAAATAAACAAGCATGAGGACTAAAGAGAGAGATTAAAGACTCTAAAATACCTCAGCAGAAGAAAACATAAAACAGTGAAGGATAAACAGGTCTAAGGTGCTTCCAGGAGTCGTTTCTTAGCCTAAAAATTTCATCCTACTGTAGTAAGAAATTATGGAACAAAATGAAAACAGGAAAAAACATTAAACAGTTCAGAATACTTCACCAATAGCCAAGCTCATGGATCCAATGACAGAGCATTCTCAAGAACAAGCATGCAACAACATCATCAGGGCTTCCAAGACTTCAATTTATTCTTCAACTTCAACAGACTATGTATTATTTCAGAGAATTTTCAATATTACAACTAGTGACCAACCAACAACTTCTTATCTTCTTCAGAAGTATTTATAGAAGAAATGAGGAGGTGGAAGAGCTCTAGGTTTGAAATGCAATAAATTCTACACTAAATGCAACTCCTAGCCTCGATAACCATGCAAGGCCTAAGGCAGGAGAGCATTGAATTTATAATTATCTTTCATGTACTCTGTTTCTGCTATTTTTAGGTTAAATGGGCAAAACGATTGACTTCGAGGCTTACTTATCCCTTACAATAACTTCCCTGACAGTTTTAGAATTCGTTCTTTCTTTGGTAATAAATTTTCAGGTGTCTTTATGCAAATATCTTTTGTTTAAGCAATAAGTAGGCCTTCTCTTGATTTTTTTAGGCTGCAGGTGGCCTTTGGTAGCTGTAGAGGATTCAATTAGCCTCTGATGTGGCAGTGGAGGCTTCTCGGACTGGTAGATATTATTATTTTAACCTAAAACACCTTTAATGTACTTGAGTTCTGTGTTTTAGGCTTAATGAAGCCTAATTTCCTTCTTCTGGTCTTCAAACTATCTTTAATTGTGGATCAGGTCTTTGATTAATCGAAGTAATGCCTTAATCCTTCCAAAACTGTGTTAACAGTCTTCAAACAGGTTTTTTGCTTTTAATTTTATCCCTGGATATTGATACTCTTTTTTTGATTAATGTATGATTTGTTTTATTGCTGCGTAGGCGTACAGAGGGCTCTTATAATGTTGCCAGTGTTCATGAGGCACTGGTAAACCTTGATGGGAAACCCTGAAGAATGATCTCCTTCACACATAAAGGCCTGGGGGATCGTCATCCCCAACCTTCAATTTTCTTTTAAAATAATTGAAAAAACCATTAAAACATGCACAACAAAGAAAAATTAGAAAAATTCCTGTTGGGAAGGGTTCAGATTGCTTTAGAAGTTTAGGTTTAGAGCGCAGTTGTTCGATGAAAGCATCCAACGGCGAAGATTTCTCGCTGAGATCAAAAGGAGAGGCAGTTGGAGGGGTGACTGAAAGATTAAGTCCGAGCCATAGATGTGTATTGATCAACGATCGAGATAAATTTGGGTTTTATAATACGAAGGGGTCATATTATAATGAAAATGGAGGAAAATGTAATAAAAATGGAAGAAAAATCTTTAGCGGAGGGGGTAAATAGGGTTAAATGAAATTGGGGTTTCGGAAAGATTCTGGGTCGTCGGATTGATTTAGCCAACAAAGATCAACGGTAGAGATTAAACATGATATAATGCAATGTAAATGGGGAAAGTGGTTTCAGCCAAAGAAACCACTGGTTTCGCGCAATGAAAAGGAGGAAAGGCAGTATTGCCTTTTTGAACGCGATATGCGTTAGTGATTGACACGTGGCTTTTTAAAACCACCCATATCGCGTAATTTTAAAACATTAACCTCCAGACTCAAAATTACGTCAAACCATGCGCTGGCCATTATATTTGGGGCATTAGATCGGACGGTCATGAGGAGAGCGTGATGGAGATAAGATGCACGGGCGAAAAAAGGTGGGGCAGGGTCAAGGCAGTTTTAATCTTGACCGTCGGATCAGGGAATGAACGGCTAGGATTTATCAATGGGGCCAATAGGTCCCTAATAAGTTGGGCCTACTGGGTTAAATATGGACCGTTGGATGAAATAGATCAACGACTCAGATTTAATATTGGGGTTAATGAAATAAAATATGAGGCAAGGGTCGGGCGGAGTTTGGGTCAATGTGGGTCGTTGATCTGCAGAGATCAACGGTGGGTATTCACCGAAAAATTTATACAACGGTGTTTTATGAATTTAATAAAGGGATTCAAGCTTCAATCTGGACCGTCAGATGTATGAAATAGATGGCCCAGATCTAATCGCGAGATCACCAATCGGCGGGGGAGAGAGGAAAGGTGCAAAGAAAATTTGCGATGTGATTGAACAAGGACCGTTGGATCTTTAGAGAGATCAATGGTCGAGAATAACTCTGTGGGTTTTAATGTCGGAGGCTGTGGTGGAGGGCGATTAATCTGGACCATCGATTCTTGTGGATTCGACGGTCCAGATTGAATCGCAATGATCACAATCAGAGGAGGAGAGAGGAATGGCATAAGTGATTTTCGCGATGCGATTGAGTACGGACCGTTGATATTAGAACCAGATCAACGGCAGAGATTAATTTATGGATGCCAAAGGCGGGTATGCGGGCTTTGGAATAGAGCAACGGGGACCGTTGGATCTGGGTATGGTGGAACAGATCGACGACTGGGAAACCATCACAAGGTCGCCAATCGGAGGGGGGCAATAAACTATTTAAACGCATCCAATGTAAAACTCCGATGTGAGATCCCGACGATCATTGATCGGTCTTAGATCAATGGCTGATAAGTTATCAAGCAATGAACTGTCAGGTTTTATTTTAACATAGGAAAAATGGGTTTGTAAGAAAATAGAAAGGAAAGTGATGCTTTTGGGAAGGGTTTTATATATACAAAAGACCAATCGCAATCGGAAATTTTTACAAGCGAAAGGTAACAAGACACTCTGGAATGCCCGATTACAATTGTGTGATCAGGCCTCAGCACTTGGTCTTAATGCTAGTTTTATGCGGAAATAAAGGGGCTGGGGGCTAGGGCCAAAAGGGCTTAAGGCCTTAGCACAAAAAAGGATTATTTTTAGGATTTTTCAAGGATTTTGGGGGTTCTCACAAGGTCAAAAAGGAGTTTTAAACCTTATAAATGGGAATTTAATAAGGGAAGGAAGGAAAATGGGGGAAATGGAGGAATTTGATGAGGAAAAAGGGGAGAAAAATGAAGGTTAATTATGAGTGAAAGGAGGGGTAAAATGAAAGGAAAAAATGGGCTTTTAGTAGTCTTTTTCTTCAGGAAAACAACATATTTTTCACGGTTAATGGGGGAAAAAACAATGAAGTTTAATTCAAAGGAAGAAATAATATCACAAGACTTCAAAAGATGATAGGTTTTCAAAGGAAACTATCTCTTGAAGGCTTGAAGACAAAGTCTAGCCACCTCTTGGTATAACAAAATTTATAGGTGGCTAACACCATCCTCTGACACTAGTTACACCTGCTGGTATACCTTCTAGCATCATGATGGAGAGTAGGCCAATAATATTTGGCTTGTGAGGCCTTGAAAGTTGTCCTCTTAGCATAAAAATTACCCCCACATGGCCCATCATGACATGCTGAGAGGATGTCAAAGACTTCCTCTTCCCTAACACATCTCCTTAGAATATGATCTGGTCCCATTTTGAAAATAATGCCACCAATCCAAGTGAAAGGGGCTCTCTTTCTCACAATTATGCTCTTCTTGCTGGATGACATATTTGGAGGAAATATCTTAGCAACCAGGTAGTTTTATATGTTATCAAACCATGGAGAGAGTACTAAGATACAAAATAATTTCTCATCTAGAATTTGATCATCAATCATCTCTTCATTATCTATAGAAAAAGTGAGTCTAGACAAAAAATATGCAACTACATTTTTTGTTCCTAGATTATTAATGATAGTTAAATCAAATTGTTGCAACAACAATAACCACATAATTATTCTAGCATTCACATCATGTATTTTCATCAAGTATTTAATTGATGCTTGGTTAGTATGCAAAAAAAATTGGTACCCATTAATATAATGTTTGAACTTATTCAAGGAATTGACAATAGCTAAAAGCTCTTTCTCAGTGAAAATGTATTTCAATTTAGCCTTAGACATAATTTCACTCATGAAATAAATGGCATAGGGAAACTTATCATCCATTTTTCCCAAATATGCCCCCACATCAGTATGGATCTAGAAAGGCAGAGCCTAGTTGAGAGCTCGGAGTATAGGAGTAGTGGTTAACGTTTCCTATATGATTTCAAAGGCTTCTTGACAAAAGCTTGACCAACAGAATTCCAATTCCTCAGCCAGCAATCAAAATAAAGGTGAAGTAACCTTTCTGAAGTCCTTGATGAATCTCCTATAGTAACCAGCCAAGCCCCAGAATACCCTTAAATATCTTTGTTTCTAAGGAGTAGGCACCCTTTTTATGGGAGAAATATTGTTTGGGTCTACTTGTAATCCCTTCCTTCCTCAAGAATTTAGACTTCTCAGGACTCGAAGAAAGATGCATTTCAGTGCACCTCCTCATGAATTTACCCATATTAGAGAGTTCCTCTTGTAAATCATACCCATATGGAGTGAAATAATCCATTTATATTTCCACATAATCATGGACAATCTCGAAAAAAATTCTTAGAACTTCTCTCTAAAAAGTGGCAGGGGAATTACATACACCAAATAGAAGAACTCTATCAGCAAAGGTGCCCCAAGGACATGTAAATGTAGTCTTGTCTTGGTCTTTAGGGTTGATCTGGATCTGATTGTAACCACTAAATCCATGCAAGAAAGAGAAGAACTTCTTCCCTTCAAGACCATCCAAGCCTTGGTCAATGAAATGGAAAGGAAAATAGTCTTTATTTGTGGCTTCTTTCAGCTCTCTGTAATCAACATAGATCCTCCACTTTCCATTCTTATTTAGGACTAAGACTAGAGAGGACACTCATTCACTGTCTGATATGGGGTACATGACCCTACATCCAGCAACTTTTGTAATTCATCCCTTACTATGTCCTTCAAGGTTGGGTTCATTCTCCTCTGGGGTTGGCGCGCATGCTTTCATCCCTCTTTGATGAAAATATCGTGTGTGAAAACTGAAGGATGCACCCCTTTCATCTCTTTGTGATCCCAATAAAAAGCATCTAAGTTCCCTCTCAGCAGGTGGCACAATCATTCTTCCTCTTTGGCCAAGAGAGAGGGATTGATATTTAGGGTTCTATATGGGCCAAATTCTACAATCTTGCAAAATTCAGGGACTAAGACAACTGAGCATAACTCAATCCAAGGACTTGTTTCAAATTCTCTCACAAGTTCATCAAGTGGAATGGAAGTGGGGGGTTGGTTTTGAAGGATATGGTCAATGAGGTCATCTTCATCAGGTTACTCCCCTGATAACATCATCTAAGGTACCGTTGAGAGTTTTAATTGTTGGATTAAAGTTATTAATATTTAATTGTTAATCCAGGAGTCGTAAACAAGATTTGTAATGCATGTTGGTTCAGCTTAATGTTCAGAGTATAAATATTCCTTTGTAATGATAAAATAGGTACTGGAATGAAACAAAAATTTGCTAGAAGATAAACAATATTGAAAAGGGGTTCTACTTAACCAACTTTATCAAGCCATCAAATTCAAGCTTCCTACAATCCTAATAGTTAAATTCAATTTTATGAAATAGAAATAGATCTCACTGGTTGATGAGGCAAAATAAATAATCACATTCAATTTCTAAAAGTAATTTAAGATTCGTATTTAGTCAATCGGTTTTGTACTTAAGAAGAATTGGTACTTTAAACTATTCTATCATTCACTACAAACTCCATACTGCAATGAAACTATAAGGATATACAAAGAAATCCTCAATCATATAAAATTCTCGCATTGTAGCTGGATAACCTCAGAATTCTACTTTTTAAATCTCTATGATATCTTGAAAACCCTAATATATTTGCTTCTCTCATTAACTTGTAACTAACACTTGAAAATAAACTTGAGATAACCAAAAGGACACACATGATAAATTCACACCTTAAACTAACTAGAACTAATCTTGATAACAAATTCAAGATTCAAACTAACAAAGGAAAGTTATAACTATTGTTGGAATAAAACCACTTCACTTCATGTAAAATAACACCTAAAAGATCCTATTAAAAATCTCATTACAAATCATCTATGAGAAACCTTCAATTCAAAGACTTTAATCTAGATGAAATGAATTATTAAAAAGCAAGCTCACTCTTCGAAATCATGTTACTCATAATGAAAGATAAATCACTTTGCATTAGACTTGATATCTCTACCTGCACAATCAAATTCACACTCAGACTTACTCTTATAAATAAATTTATTACACTATGAAAAACAAGAAAGATTCTAATTGAAAATAGATCTAATTACTAAGTGAAGTCTCGAGATGCATAAACAAATCAAATGAGCATTAAATCGTGCAAACATTCAAAAGAAACTAAGAATTTCAAACCTTTAATCATTATTCTAAACTGGTAGTATTAACATACACAAATTCAAAGCATTAAAATATGTTCTAATTTCGATCAAACTCAGAAATCATTATATTCCTATATCACGAATGCTCCCATTACATTTGAATTTAAAAAAAGGAACAGAGTATAACTCTGTATTGAAACTCAAGAAGATATTATGTAATGAATCTGATTTTACAATAATTATTTAGTCTATTGATTTGCACAATACAAAGATACCTAAAATGATTTGAAATTGAACCATACATACCACAAATTCACACAGAAACATGAAACTTTAAAATCATTCACAGCTAATTATCCTATGTTATTTATCAAGCTTAGCTCCAAAGGTGGTGGGCCCTCCCACGCCTGGAGTACGCCAACTTACTGCAATGGAGGAAAGATTTAAAATGTCAAGGACGAAATTCAAAATGAATCATGGAAACAACACTTCTGCTCACAACTTGAAGGCAATCATGTATATTTAAAACAACATTTGGAAGTCGATTTACAAAAGTTACAAACACAACGATTCTAGGTTTTCACATAGCAGTCCCTCCCTGATCAATTTCTTGATTCGCTGTCTAATTAATTAACTAATTGTTTCAATGATCTCTTATATATAAAATGAAATAAAATTCGGGATTTTCAACAAATTAAAGTAGAAAAGGAGAAGATTATCGATCTCAACAATTTGCCATGAATAAAAATTGGTTTGCAACTAAATATTGAGATAGGTAACGGTTCTGTTGAATCGTTCCTCTTTTCCTGGAATGATTTTTTTGCTAGAAGGTGTAATTCAACTGCCTCCTTCTTTGCATCATGATGAATTTCTCCGTGTTTTTCTACCATCACCATAAACTGTCAGAGGTTCTTTGCATATTTCCTGAGCAACAAAGTTGCTAACAACATGGCCATCATCGATGCACATTCTGGGTCCATATGTGTTGGATATACATGCATTTTGGACCTCCACATTTCACTCCCCATGATAGTCCATCGTTAAAGTCTCAATTGTACGCTTACCCTCATCATAACAGCTTCTAACACCTATAGGATTGACATTTCCCCAATATGTCTCCATCTATGGATGCTGGAGAGGATCCCCATATACCTTAATTGTATTGGTAAGCAAGAAGCATGTTCCAATTTTTTTTCTAGACCCGACATATACAATGTCCCCATCACATTTTCCTTGATTGTCTTCACAAGATTGAACTTGTAGTGAATGGGAGACGCAGGGCATGCCAGATGGTAAATCTGATAGACCTCCAACAATATCAGCTCAATATCATCACAAATAAGTGCCTCTACCTTAGGACCCCAAGAGCACCATAAATATGAGCAACAAAGCTCGAATATTCACCACTTTCTTTGTTGTTGGCCGCATTTCCTTTTCCTTTGATTTACACATATCTTTAGCAGTTTTCACAAATTTCTTTGTCAGATCATCAATTTATTCTCTATACTCTTGACATCATCTTTGAACATGCTAGATCCAGCCTTATCGATTGAGTCTAATGTATTTTTCCTTTCTCTTACACTCTGTTTGACATCGTTTGACATCCTTAGACGCCTTTGAAACTAGCTTTAAAATTGCTTGAATATGCTCCTTTGTTAATGTTGGGATGGGAAAAACGAGGCGTTGTCCTTCAAGTGTTGGATTCAAGCCCAAAGGAGATGAAACAATCGCATGCTCAACATCCTTAATGACATCTAAGTTATAAGGTGTCACATTGAGTGTTTGTGAATCTAAGATAGATACAACTGCAATATGGCTTAGAGGTTTCCGTACACCATCAAATTCGATAATAATGTGATCAAGCATACTTGATGATGCTCTTCATGTACGCAGTTTGGAAAGTTCTCTTGATAATGCATCTATCCCATCTTGCATCTATGCCGAAGCAGTTGACTTTATAATAGGGACAACATTCGGCATAGCTTCAACATTACTCTCATCACCTTGTTTTATTAGGTGGCTCGTTGTGTTGCAAGTGAGGTTGATAGTTCATGAATGGCACTTTGGAAATAAATCCACTTTATTTTTGGCTATGATTTCAAAAATAGAGATCTTCATGATGGCAGTTGTTGCATAACCCATGACCACATTATCTCCCGAATGGCCAATTGAAGGATTTGACAAGCCTTACAATGTGCAATATTACTGAAGGGAAACATCAAAGTAGATGAATCTGCACTCGAATATGGTTCTTCTTTGTGCATGAATCCGTACTCAAATACACTTTAAGAAGCATTCTAGCACTACTGGTTCTAGAGTTATTCACTTGCCACTGGGAAAGCATTTTATTAATGATACTATTACACAAAACACTCATCAAATTACCTAATAACAATAATTTATAAATTAATAGATATTGTCTCTAAATGCCTCTAATCATCAACTTAAAAGGATAAAAACACCAAGCATAAGCATATAATTATTTGATAAATATCATGAAAATTTGGGCAAAAATGCAGCTCAACATTCCCCCATGCTGAAATTCTTGCATGCCCTCGTGCAAGCCAAACCTTTAAACTATAAAACCATGGAATAAGGCAAGGGAAATGTTTGAATATTAATCTATTCTTCTGATAAGTGTGTCATCAAAGATTTCAGAAAGAAAGGATGAAGATGCCTGATATTGTAATGCCTTCATTAGCCTACAACATAACTATTACAATGCCGACCAAAACCATGTGAAAGTAGTGATTGTAGGAATGATAAAATGAGATCAGGCATCGAAAGTAGACATTATAGAGAAAAGAGTGTTGCACATACTTGTTACCTTGTCCCAAATGAATTCCTTGTTTTGTTTTTTCCCAAAGTCTTATGATAAAAATCAAATTTTGTTGAACATGTGCAATTTCACAAATACTACCATAGGTTTCATGCACCTACTATAGCAATCTTGTACCTAGGTTATGTAGCACATATTTAGAGGCAACTACAATCAATACACATTGCTTCCAACTAGAATCTTGTGAGCAGTCATCATTGAGTAATTCATCACTCTAAATACCATGAAAATTAAAGTGAGTTATGATACCAATCAACAACCTCTTTATTGAACACTCTAAATTTTGTTGTTATCTGGATTCAAAACTAAATTTCCTCTTAATATAGTAGAAAGAATAATCTTCACTAAGGGTACCACATCATTAAATATTCTTGATTTTTAAAAATAGAACTCAAAGAACCATGTTCAAATCATCTTAAAACCATTGTCCAATAAAAAGGATAAGTTTTAGGGAAAGATAAGGATAACCAAGCAAATCATAGTATACAATTAACTCTAATACCACAGACATGGCCCTGCTACCCGCAGGTGTTCATAACCTCGGCAGGGATGTATTTTAACCCAGTGAAATGTCCTTGTCCCACTTACTAGATATAGATTCAGGGTTAGCTTATTTTACTCTTTAGATGAAGGCCATTGTCCTGGATTGGTAATTAGCTGATGGCAGTGCCACTCAAAATAAGTAACATGAATGAACAGGTCGGCTCATGATGAGACCTCCTATCTTCCAGCCATTTGGCTGAAAGCCATTACTCTAGCTTGGTGACCAGTAGCAGTAATTTCATGCATGTTAGGTCTCATTATCGTTGTAGGTTGGCTCATCACGAAACCTCCTATCCTTCCCTAAATCTTTTGTAAGCTCTGATTATGATTAACCTTAAAGTTTACTTAATAAGTGGGGAGACATATCTACTCCTTAAGAGTACAGGATGGCATGAAAATTTTTTAATGACTAATCATTGTTGGCTAATTCATCTACCCTAAAGACTTATTAAAAATATCCCAGATAATGACTGAAAGATTCTTTGAGTTAATAATGCTAGTGTTCTTTATGAATAGCTCGTTTTGACCTTTATAAGAGTGGTCCACCATAGGGGTTTCTCCAATAGTACTTCTAAGGGAAACTGAAAATATATATCTCAAATGACAACTCATTAGAGTGATTAATCATGGTTACTTTTTCAAAATCATGAGGTATTAGAGTGAATTATACTCAACAAGATTTTTCACAGATGTGTGTGTTGATAACTAAGGTGGATAAAATGCAATTTCAGTGGCCATACTTTTAAAAATCAAAACCCTAACACATTATTGTAACATATTTTATTCGAAGCATAAATTTATTCTTCTATCCTACCATACTTTAGAAAGGGGAAGTTCTCCTTCAAGTGTAGGAGTACTTCTAGTGTAACCACATGCAAAAAATTCTAAATATACTCATACTCAATTTTAAAGAATAAACTTCAACACGTACGAGATTATGAGAAACCAAGTGATTTAACTAATATGGTACCAAGATTTTATGAATGTTGAGGAAATAATATGGCTTGATGACTGCTCAAAACCAGGATTCAATGGAATCCACATATTTAGGATTCTCCAACTGATGCAAATCTTCCACAGTTTGATAGTCACTCTCCTGGAGGCACGAAGAATCTAGTGAAAGACAAAAGATAAATCCCTCAAGGGCAGGCTCAAATATTTTATTTTCAAATTGAAAAGAATGGTTGAGAGAGATTTTAGGTTTTTGAGGTTCAACAATATTTTTAGAACAAGTTCCAATGAAAGATTGCTCCTCTGGTGGTATTTGAATTACATCTTCCTGGGGTGAATGTTCTGTAGTAATGGGGGGAGTTTCCAAATTCATTCCCTTTTCAAACATGGAAGGTGTAACATTTTATTCAATAGGGGAATCGACAGGAAGAATAAGTGGTTCAAACTATTATGCATCCTGATGGTTTAGATTAGGGTTGTGGTTAATGCTTGGACTAAGGTTTGGATTTGGATTGGGATTAAGCTTTGGAATAAGGTTAGGTCTAGGTTTAATTTAGAATTAGGGTTAGGTCTAGGGTATGGATTAGGGTTTGGACTAGGAATAGGGTATGGATTAGGGCTAGGGTAAGGCTGCACATGGGACTCAATGGTGCATTGGAAAGAAATTGTGGTTTTGTTGGTCCTCACATGATTGAATTTGCATGGGAGATTTCCCTAGAGAGAAGGATCGAAACGATTCTTGAGGTCATGGAGATATATGGCTCGAGGATGAGGGCCAAGGAGAGGGCCACTATGGCCATGAAGTAGGGTATTCAATTGAAGGAGGATTAAAATTTTTCCATGAAGCTGCAGGATTATAACCATGTTGAGGAACCTGCTCAAGAAAATAAACATTATTCCAAGTATCAAATGATCATAAGTTTTGAATTATAGCTGCAAATTTATTGTATTCCTTACTTGATTCCCTAAGGACCTTTATTAATATTAGCAATGATGGCAAATGTTTGGTTGCATGACCATCCTCGCAAATTTTGCAAACTTTCATGCCACTAAGTGGACACTTTCCAAGGAAGTGTTTCTTTCGACAGTTGGAACAAAGGATGAGTAGTGGTTCTTCATCCTTATCTAGTTCTTGCAAATCATCCAATTTCTAAATCAAAGATTTAATAATATTAAATTTATGTTCAAGAAAAATATTAAATTCTGCACTTGTGAATTCTTCACTGGATGACTTATGCATCTTTGTAGTAGCATCAAAACTCCTCATTGAATGATTCCCAAAAATACCATTTTCTTGTTCTCAACAAGCCAACTGGTATTTTTGTCATCACATGGATTAGTACACAAGGTTTCTTATAGCACCCCAAAAATGATATAAAGCTTAAGATTGGATTCTGAAGATAAATGAATTTAAAAGCCATTGGCTGAAATAAAACTCACCACACTTGCATAAAAAAATAAATTTTCATAAAAGGAAGGGAACTACATGTTGGGGAAAATGTTGAATAAAAGAAATATTTAATCTATTGAAAGCAAAAAAATTCAGAAATTAAATGTCTCATAAAATATTTCAGACTATTCTAAGGTGTACTTCTACTTTTATGTATAAAGAAAAGGAAAATAAAGTTCAAAAATATGCAAAAATGGTCAAAATTTGGAGTAACCACACAAAAGTGGATGTGTGGCTCTTCACTCATGTCTTACCGTACACTCTCCGGCCTCTGACGTCCTACAATACCCTTGAAACTCTGTAATAATAATTTTACCTGAACCAAAATACAACTCCCCGGAAACATCGCCAAAATGTTGAGTTTTAATTGTCGCATTAAGGTTTTTAATATTTAATTGTCAATCCGAGAATCGTAAACACAAACTGTATTGCGTGTTGGTTCGGCTTAATGGTCAGAGTATAAATACTCCTTTGTAATGATAAACTAGGTACTGGAATGAAACACACATTTGATGGAAGATAAAAATCTTGAAAAGGGGATCTAAATAACCAACTTTATCAAGCCATCATATCAAGCTTCCTACAATCATGATAGTTAAATTCAATTTTCTGAAATAGAAAGCAATCTCACCAGTTGACGAGGCAAAATCAATAATCACATTCAATTTCTAAAATAATTTGAGATTCCTATTTATTCAATCGGTTAAATGTAATTAAGAAGAATTGTTACTTTAAAATATATATAGCATTCACTATAGACTCCATACTGCAATGAAACTATAAGGAAATACAAAGCAATCCTCAATCATATAAAATTCTCGCACTATATCTAGATAACCTAAGAATTCTAATTTTTAAATCTCTATGATATCTTGAAAACCCTAATCTATTTGCTCCTCTCCTTAACTCGAAACTAACACTTGAAACTAAACTTGAGATAACCAAAAGGACACACATGATAAATTCACACCTTAAACTAACTAGAACTACTCTTGATAACATATTCAAGATTCAAACTAACAAAGGAAAGTTCTAACTATTGATGGAAGAAAACCACTTCACTTCATGTAAAATAACACCTAAAATATCCTAGTAAAAATATCATTGCAAATAATATATGAGAAACCTTCAATTCAAAGACTTTAATCTAGATGAAATTAATTATTCAAAAGCAAGCTCACTCTTCAAAATCATGTAACTCATAATGAAAGATAAATCACTTTTCATTAGACTTGATATCTCTACCTGCACAATCAAATTCACACTCATACTTTTATAAAGAAATTGATTACACTATGAAAAACAAGAAATATTATAATTGAAAAGATATCTAATTACTAAGTGAAGTCCCAGGATGCATAAACAAATCAAATGAGCATTAAATCCTGCAAACGTTCAAAATAAACTAAGTAATGCAAATCTTGAATCAATATTCTAAATTGGCAGTATTAACATACTCAAATTCAAAGCATTAAAATTTGTTCTAAGTCCAATGAAACTCAGAAATCATTATATTCCTATATCATGAATGCTCCCATTACATTCAAATTTAACCAAAGGAATAGAGTATAACTCTATATTAAAACTCTAGCATAGATTATGTAATGAACCTAAGTTTACAATAATTCTTTAGTCCATTTATTTTCACAATATAACGATAACTAAAATGCTTGAAATTGAACCATACCTACCACAAATTCACACAAAAATAGGAAACTTTAAAATCATGCACATCTAATTATCCTATGTTATTGATCAAGCTTAGCTCCAGAGGTGGTGGGCCCTCCCATGCCTAGAGTAAGCCGAATCACTGTAATGGACGAAATATTTAAAACATCAACGACAAAATTCGAAATGAATCATGGAAACAATGCTTCCACTCACAAATTGAAGGAGATCATGTATATTTAAAACGAAGTTTGGAAGTCACTTTACACAAGTCACATGCACAATGATTCTATGTTCTTACATAGCAGTCCCTCCCTGATCGATTTCTTGATTCGTTGCCTAATTAATTAACTAATTGTTTCAAGCAATCTCTTATATATACATTGAAATATTATTTGGGCTTTTCAACCAATTAAAATAGAGAAGGAGAAGATTATCGATCTCAAAAAAAATTCATGAATTAAAATTGGCTTGCAACTAAATGTAGAGATAGGGAACTGTTCTGGTGAATCGTTCCTCTTTTCCTGGAATGATGTTGTTACTGGAAGGTGCAATATCAACTGCCTTGTTCTTTGCATGATGACAAACTGCTCCGTGTTTGTTTACTGTCACCATAGATCGTCAAAGGTTCTTTGCGTAGTGCTTGAAAAACAAAGCTTCTAACAACACGGCCATCATAGATGCACATTTTGGGTCCATATATTTTGGATATGCATGCAATGCAGACCTCCACATTTGACCCCTGGTGATATTCCATCATCAAAGTCTCACCTGTATGCTTTCCCTCATCATAACAGCTTGCAACACCTATAGGCTTGACATTTCCCCAATATGTCTCCATATGTGGATGTTGGAGAGGATCCCCATATACCTTACTTGTATTGGTAAGCAAGAAGTGGGCTCCAATTTTTTTTTCCAGACCCAACATATACAATGTCCCCATCACATTTTTCTTGATTGTCTTCAGAAGATTTAACTTGTAGTGAACGGGAGACATAGGGCATGCCAGATAGTAAATTTGATTGACCTCCAACAATATCGTCTCAAAAAAATCAAAATTAAGTGCCTCTACCTCAGGACCCCAAGAGCACCATCAATATGAGAAACAAAGCTCGCCAATTCACCACTTGCTTTGTTTTTGCCCGCATTTCCTTTTCCTTTTCTTTAGACATATCTTCAGTAGTTTTCATGAATTTCTTTGTGAGATCATCAATTTATTTCTCTATCCTTTTGACATCATATTTGGACATGCTAGATCTAGCCTTATTTATTGATTCTAATGTCTTTTTCCTTTCTCTTCTTATATTCAGTTTGACATCATTTGACATCATCAGAGGCCTTTGAAACCAACTTAGAAATTGCCTGAATATGCTTCTTTCTTAATGTTAGTATGGGAAAAATGAGGCGTTGTCCTTCAAGTGTTGGATTCAATCCAAAGGAGATGATACAATCGAACGCTCAACATCCTTAATGACATCTAATTTATAAGGTGTCACATTGAGTGTTTGTGAATCTAAGACAGATACAACTGCAATACAGCTTACTGGTGTCCATACACTATCAGATTCGATAATAATGTGATCAAGCATACCTGATGATGCTCTTCTTGTATGCAACTTGGAAATTTCTCTTGATAATGCATCTATCGCAGCCTTCATCTGTGCCAAATAAATTGACTTTATAGTAGGGCCAACATTCAGCACAACTTCAACAGTAATTTCATCACCTTGTGTTATTAGGTGGCTCATTGTGTCGCAAGTGAGGTTGATAATTCATGAATGGCCCTTTAGAAACAAATCCACTTTATTTTTGGCTGTGATTTCAAAAGCACAGATCTTCATGATATCAGTTGTTGCATAACCCATGACCACATTATCTCCCGAATGGCCAATTGAAGGATTTGACAAGCCTTGCAATGTGCAGTGTTACTGAAGGTAAACATCGAAGTAGATGAATCTACACTCAAATATGGTTTTGCTTCGTGCATGAATCTGTACTCAAATACACTTCGAGAAGCATTCCAGCAATGCTGGTGCTAGCCTTATTCACCTGCCACCAGGAAAGCCAGTTATTAATGATACTATTACACAAAACACTCATCAAATTAAATAATAAAAATAATTTATAAATTAATAGCTATTGTCTCTAAATGCCTCTAATCATCAACTTAAAAGTACAAAAACACCAGGTATAAATATAATTATGTGATAAATATCGTGAAAATTTGGGCAAAAATGCAACTCAACAGGTACAGACTAGGTATGCTATTGCATGGTACACTTCATATTATTCTTCATCCTCCAGCCACAAGGGTATATCATGTTCAATAAAAATCTGAGTAGGAGGATATAATATGAGTTGTTTTGATAAGGACCCATTATGTTTCCAGCCCTACAAATGATATAGGCATAAAAAGTGGCAAACCAAGGCCTTCCTATGTAAGAGGATAACCATTAAATTTGGTTTGGGGTTGAAGTACCAGGAAGTAAGTGAGATACTCCCAAGAGTCAACAGAGACCATGAGATCCTCAACAACTCCCTTAGGAGCTACTGTGGATGTATTTGTAAGTTGCAGAATTGTAGTGGTCTTTCTCAAAGCTCCCTGGTGGTTAAGCTTCAACATGGTTTATTTAGTCATCATATTGATGGCAGCCCCAAGATCAATCAACGTATGAGGGAAAATGATACCATCAATGTGTACATCCACTACTGGACTTCCAGGGTCTAGGTATTTTGGGAAAATCACTCTCCCCAACATCAAATCAGATAATTTCCATACAACATTGATGGTGGGGGTGTCTCTCTTCCTTCCTCCAAGATTGTTGAAGAATTTCTCTTTTATAAGCTTATTATAAATGGTAACATCCTTAATATCCTGTATAAGGGGTATCTTTACACATAGATTCTTCAATTCTCCCAGAAGTTCATTCTCTTTTGGGTGTGCTGGCTATGATGGATCAATCTTTGAGGAAAGGAAGTGGATTTAATTGTGGGTTAATCACCTCCTTTTCCTCTCTAATCTCTTCGGGTGGATATGGTGGGTGGTTATCTGGGAGCACTCTCCCAGACCCAAGGTTAATCTCATGGATCTCCACATCATATGCAGGGTAATATTTCTTTCCACTGTAGACCTATTGTACCTGCTTTTTATTTGGGTTTGAATTAGGTTGAGAAGGAATATGAGGTCACTTATGTGGAACAGGATGAGTGATTTGATATTGAGGTTGGGGTGGAGGAAGTAAAGAAGTAGGTTGGTTTATTTGATTCATCCACCCTTATGATGGGTTTCTCCATTTAGGAGGTTGGGGAACAGATGGATGAAATGGTTGATTGACAGGTTGAGGATTATATGGAGGGGCATAAGGCCAAGAAGGAGGTGTGGGCCATGATGGATGAGTAGAAAAATACCAAGGCATCAAGGGTGAATTTTGGTTTGAATTGTAGTAATAATAAGGTGCACCTTTCAGGCCCTATTGGTATGGTTGAGATTGTTGAGGCCTCCTTTTATTTGTAAAGAAGAGTTGCTCTGGACCACCTTCCACCCCTTGGTATACAAATTTTAGGCTAGGGAAGGAAGGGAATTTTTCTATTGCATGGTTTTCTTCACACACTGGGAAACATTTTATGAAATTCATTAGGAATTCATTCCTAGGGTGTATTCTAGTTCATCTAGGGAAAAAGATAGCTAGGGCTCTCTCTTCCTCCTCTTGTTTCCTTTTGATATGCATGCTATCCATTTGTAATGAGAAGGTATGCAAAAATTCACTATTGAAATCCTATAACATGTTCCCTATCTCATTTTTGATAGATGAGGTGGAGGAAGAGGTACTAGCGAAGCCTTGATTACTTATATCCTTTTTTCTAGCTGCCCTAAAATTGTCTTTGAACATATTTTTGATGTCATCATAGGCCAGTTGATAGATATCTCCTCCAGATAGAATTTTGAGGGTTTCCAACAATTCCCCCCTGACCCCTTGGAGAAGAACTAACTTTAGTAATCTAGGATCAAGAGTGCAGTTAGCCCTCTTGTAGTTCAGCTGAAACCTTTCCTTATAGTCTTCTAAATATTCATTGGGCCCTACGGTCATCCTAAAGATTTCATCCATGTTTTCTTTGGACCTACAAAAAATTGTGTACTTGTTGTTGAAGGACTCTTGCATTTGGGCCTAGGTAGTAATTTTGTCTAGAGGAAGACCCATTAACCAATGCAATGTTGCATCCTTGAGGGTAGAGGGGAACAATTTAAACTTTTTTTCATCTGAGGCATAGTCATATGTCCTACATACAACAACAAACTCAAACATGAAAGTTTCAGGTTCCTCAGAAGTTAAGCCATGGAAGTGTGGAAGGGTTGAAGGGTTGATATTTTTCGTCTTAGTCTCTCCATTGGTTTCTTTGATGATAAATACCCCTCGGTTTCTATTCTCAACCATAGATTGAACATGTGAAGCAGGTTCCTCTTCTTTCCCAATAGGTTCTTAAAATTTTTTAGGGTGCTCACCTAGAGGGTATTCTAACTCCCAGTCATTAAAGAAGAGTGAAGGTTGACTTTGTGGGGATGCATGGGTTTTTGGTAGAAATTTTCCTTGGTTTTCCCTACTCCTAAGAAGTATGAAAGATTTTTTTTTGTTTCTTTTCACCCTTTTTTTAAACTATATGAAAAAAATAGAAAAGAACGCTTAAGAAGAAAGTGACCATCTACTTAGACAGCGCCCCAAATATGGTACCAAAAAGTGGTGAGCCCTAGTATTTCACCAAGAGTGTTACAACTCCCAAGGGCTACTCAACTTTTCTTATCAACCTGGGGTTCGTACAAACTTAGAGGTGATAGTGTTATATGCATAATAGATGGACTCCACTCATGCCGCCCTCAAATAGGTCTTCTGGTCAGTAATAATTATAGGCCATTCCTCCTACTTAATTGAATTGAAGCTAGCTAATGAAATGAAATTAATTTCTTCTAATCTAAGATAAAGAGAGTTTCTATTAAACTCTTGCTTTAAATTGATAGTTAAATCAAAGCTTAAATAGTTAACCTAGTTGCAGAAATAGGAAAATATGCTTTGGGAAATCATTCATCTAGATATATATTCATTTGTAGTAAAGAAACTATTATATCATCACACACTTCATCAAATCATAAACCAACTCCTATTTATTATTTCATTCAACTTTTACTTGCATGTAAAATTCAATCTAATTCTGAAATGAAATAAAACACTATTTACTACTCTATTTTTGTAGCAAGGAAGGAAGGAGCTTTGGAGTGTCCTAAGGGTCTCTTCTGACAATGAATTTAGAGTTGGGGGTCAAATGCATCATATGCTAGGTTTAAAAGGAAAAAAGGATCTAAACTAGAGTGAAAAAAGTGACCTACAATGTTGTTATAGGAATTTGCTACAGGATGTCTTGTAATTGCTACAGGAAGTCCTTAACTACTACAAGAAACAGGCCAAGAGGGTTTTAAGGATGAAAAATGTGCAAGGAAGGTGTGGAAAGGTGAGAGATGGTGGAAAGAGGTGAAGGAGAGGTGACCAACACCTCTAGCCAAACTCAAAACCCTTGGAAGGCATGTCTTGCACTTGGAAGGCTCCTCACAGTGGTGGTGAAGGTGGTTTCACAAAACATGGTTTCGATATAATATTTGGAGTTTCGATCGGAAGAAGGATGAATATGTTAAAAACGGTCTTCTTCCTACAACTTTATACAACCCTACAATCACTACACAAATTCATGCATTGATTATTAACAAACTAACATATTTAAAATTGGAAAACATGAGTTGAATAGAAAATCCTAATTAACCTATGCTAAAATATGATCTAAGCACAAATCCAACTTATAAATTTCAGTAAGAATATTATGAACATGAT
Organism: Pinus albicaulis; assembly: GCA_034641835.2. Taxonomy (NCBI): domain Eukaryota; kingdom Viridiplantae; phylum Streptophyta; class Pinopsida; order Pinales; family Pinaceae; genus Pinus; species Pinus albicaulis. Next base: position 149,493 of record JAXQQM020084235.1, on the reverse strand, counting down.
AAACACAATATCTAACTTTCCAATAAATCATAAACAAACTATTTTTAATCTGTGGTTGGAGACCCTTCTCCTCAAGCTCCATGGGAGAGCTGAGAAAGAGAGGCTATAATCACATTTTTGATGGATTTTTGTTGCTAATAGAATTAAAAGAGACTAAAAAAAATGATGAAACATAAAGAGAGAATATAAATACACAAGAGGGACTTAGCTAATGGATTCGACCCTATCCCATAATCATCATCCCTCTTAGACTAAATCAGTGATGGAACAGGAAGCGTGTCATTATCATTGCATAAAAAGTTATAGTACATCATATGATAGTAAAAAATAACACTAAATGAGATCTCAATAGCTACCAAGCTGAATAAAAAGCTCAAATCCTTATGAGCTCTTCCATATGCTTATTTATGCAAATGGTTATCTACCAAAAACTCCCTAAAAAGTAGGAATAAGTCCTCCTTGATCTTGAAAAGAATGGAGCTTGGCTCCTCATAACTACAACTTTTCTTGGTTGCCTTTTCCCTTCAGTTGTTAGGAGAAATCTCCGTGTGATATTGGCTGATTGAGAGAGTTCAGGAGGTGGAAAAACCTCCTACAATCTCTCCTTGTTGTATACTCCAAGCCCTTAGGTGGAAAATATCTCAAAAATGGATTCATTTCCTGCAATTAATTCAGATTAGGAAACAAGACATGAAAAACACCATACACCCTTCTCATTAAGCATAATATGACAAAAATTTAAATAAATCTAAGAGAGAGCTAACTTAATAAGTTGGAGTATGGAATTTTAACCCTTTAAAATATATCTAATGATGGGCCTCATCAGTCGAGTGGAACGTGGGAGTCCCGAACTTGGTTAGTATTTGTGTAAGGTTAATAAAAGCTAAGTTTCTCTTGATTTTGGTAAGGAAATGTACTAGTTATTATTTGGCTTTAATGGTTGTTCTCTTATTGTATTTTATCTTGTTATATGTTGGTTATAATAATGGTTTTATGATAGATCTTAGTCATGTCTCTATTCATGTTCTCACTCATAACTAAATAAATAATTAATGCAAGACCTAATTGGTGTTATAAAAACTAATCTGAGAAGGTAGTGAGTCGTCTATTAAACCTTATATAGGTTTACTGTCTCTTATGATCAGACTTGCATTCATGACCTGTAGGTTACATATTTACCAAGTGTTTGACTGAATTTCAGTATCGGTTGGGGATGTTCAGGTCAAGTCCTAGTTTTAGTTTTTGGTTTAAGAGAATTTCATTCATTTATTTTATGATTTTTGTAAGTTTCATAGTTTTATGCGCTAAGGCTAAGCCCAAACTCTAAAAAATACCCTTAATTCTTGCAGTCGCTGGCACATAACTAGTAGAAAAAGGCCATAGTCACATTGATTTTTGCCTATTGGAGCGACTTGAAACCCATAGTCACATGGAGGCCTTCGAAAGAGAGCAAATAGAGCTCTAGGTTAGGGAAAAGTGGAGTTTTTATAGGGGTTGGACACTTGGAGGAGTTAAGTTACTCCTAGAGGTCCTGTGGCACTTGACGGAAGTCATTAAGGTCTCAAGTTGTCAACTCAATTTCCATAAGGTCATCTAGGAGGTTCAGTCATGTCATATTAACCCATCATCTCATGTTTACCCCGAGTAAGCCAGTGAAAGTGGGTAAATGTGGGAGGCGACAACGTTACAGGGTAGTATCAGAGCGGGTTGTGCTCTCTTTGGCTCATATATGATACCATAGGGTGCTATCAGAGTGGTTTGTACTCTCTTTGGGTCATATCTGATACCACGGAGTGGTATCATATCATGGCTTCACTCTCCTTGGGTAAGGTTTCATGTTGTCAAGGTTATGGTTGTCATGCATGAGATCATGGTATATAATTGTTATGGTCATGAATGATGTTGTTGTGATGTTATGTTATTAAATGGATATGCTTATGATTATACATGTACATGTTAATTTGGATTGATCTTGTAGATGAGATAAGCCTCTCTTGAACATCAATGAGGTATGGATTTTATTTTGGAATCTATTTGGTTTATCTAACATGGTACACTTGTAAGAAGAAGAGAATGAAATATGACAATAAAAATGGTAGACTATAGTTCTTATGATACTTCCTACAGATTAGTTGGGTAGCAAGGAGAAGAGTGTCCTCCTGGTATAGCAGATACATTGAGGAGCTTGAGGGCAGAGATCTTAAGTTGAAAAGAAGACAATGACAGGTTGGTTGAGGCTCCGGAAAGTCTTGCGATGGCTTGGGAGAAGCAGGTAGAGGTTAAAGAAAGAATCCTTTAGAGCTTGTTAGAGTTGCAGAAGTAGGGATAGATGAGAATCTATCAAAAGAAGGAAGAGAAACTAATGGATCCTATGGTACGCGATCTTGGTCCGGATATAGATTGGATAGAGGGGATATAGTTATAGGTGGTTGATCATTGGATACACCTGATAGGAAGATTGGTATGTATCAACATCATTATAGTTCCTCATCTAGGAGAAATCATCACAGAAATCATTGTCATCGTCCTTATAGGAGGAGGGATTATTTACCTGAGGAGTTCAATAAAGTGAATCCTCCTACATTTGATGGAGATATGAAGAACCCAGAAGATGTAGAGGCATGGTTGCTTGGAATGAATAAATTCTTCATATTGCATAACTATTCAGAGAATATGAAAGCCAAGATAGCCACCTTTAGTCTTAAATGTAAAGAAAATATTTGGTGGGAAGATATGAATAATTTCAAGAACATTCAGGAGGAATACTTGATTTGGGATGATTTCGAGAGGATCTTCAAGAAGAAGTACATATTGGAGAGGTACTATGATGATAGAGTTAAGGCGTTTTATGAGCTACAGATGGGTTCTATGACAGATGATGAACAATAGCAGATTATTGGAGTTTTTGAAGTATGTGCCATATCTCAAGGAGGAAAAGGCTAAGATTCATAGATTCATCAATGGATTTCTAGTAGTATATAGTGACCGGATTGAGTTTGATGAGCCTAGATCACTAGAGGAATCCATCCAGAAATTGAAGCATTGTTATGAGCATTCAAAGCACAAAGCTGAGCCTAAAGGGAAATGCGAAAGCAAATGGGAAATGGCCAGGGAAAATTTTAAGGATTGAAAATTATCTTGAAGTTTAAAAACATTGGCGAATCTCACTAGTCCTTAATATGAAAACTGTAAAATTTTTATTGATGTATCTGTAAAATTATTCAAATTTATAAATATTTTATATATGCTCTCTATATATAATGTTGGTGATTTTTAAGGTAAAATAATTTTATATTGTAAAATTTCGGCGAATAATTTTTATAAAAAATGGAAATTGGTATATCTTTTTTTTTGAAAAATCATGGAAAATTAGCCCACCTACGAATATTAGGCCCTAAAATTTTCCATGGAAATGGACACCGAAGCAAGGAAGACCTCAAGATGAAGATGAGAAATAAAATGTTGCTCCTTACAATAAGTTCAATGTAGTTGAGAAGGGACATGTGTCATAGCCTAGAGAGAAGCAGACTAGAGGTGATGATTGAGCACCATTGTAGTGTTGGATATGTGGAAAAGATCATCGTAAGAAGGATTGTCCCTTATACAATGGAGTTGGGACTCAGATAAACATTTGGGGATGTTGGTCATAGTATTCCTCAGATTAATGCGGTAGTGGAAAACAGGTAGGTGGATCACTAGGCATCTATCATTGAGATGGATGGTAAGATTTTTGATCAAGTTATTTCTATTTTGATTAATCCTGGATCTAATTATAGTTATGTTAATCTTGACCTGGTGGATAAGTGTGGCTTGAGAAAATAATTTCATGCAGAGCCTAGGTTGGTGCAGTTGGCTACAGATACGAAGAAGAGAGTTCATCATTGGGTAAGAGCTTGTGCATTTGAGTTGAATGGTACGCCTACAACAACAAGTTTGAATGCAATACCATTAGGATAGTATAGTATGCTTTGGGTATGGATTGGTTGTATCTTCACAGGACCAAAGTAGATTTATATGACAAGTATATTGAGTGTCTGGATGATAATGGAGAGAATAAAATCTTGCAAGGGAAGAAGAAGCTTACATCAGTGAGGATGGTCACTGCTATGTATGTTAAGCATGGTTGTAGGAAAGGGTGTGTGATGTTTGCATTGCATTTAAGAGGTACCCTGTATTACAAAAATCTCAGGATGTGTTTCGAGTAGAGATTCTAAATTTTCCTCCATGCAGGGAAGTATAATTTTCTATTGAGTTGGTACTAAGTGAAAGTGACCAGCATCAAAGGCACCTCATAATATGAGCACTTCATAGTTAGTAGAGTTGAAGTTTCATATAAATGAAATTCTTTATAATTGATACATTAGGCCAAGTGTAATGCCTTAGGGTGCACCAGTGTTGTTCATGAAGTAGAAGGATGTTACTCTTAGATTGTGCATTGATTATAGGCAACTAAACAAGGTGACGATCAATAAAAGGTACCCATTGTCAAGGATTGACGACTTGTTTTATCAGTTGAAGGGAGAAACAATGTTCTCAAATATAGATCTACGATCTAGATATCATCATGTACACATCATAGAAGAGGACATCTACAATATTTCCTTTAGGAATAGGTATCACCACTATGAGTTTATTGTATTTCCATTTGGTTTGACTAATTCTCCAACTATTTTTATGTGTTTGAGGAATAGTGTTTTGTGTCCTTATCTGGAGAAGTTTTTTATTGTATTTTTTGATGACATCTTTGTATATTAGAAGAATGAGGAAGAACATGTTGAACATTTAGCAGCAGTGTTGAGATTGCTAATAAAGCATCAGTTGTATGCTAAGATTAGCAAGTGTAGTTTATTTCAAACATAAGTACACTACTAGGGACATGTTGTTTCCAAGAATGGAATAGTAGTAGATCCAGAGAAGATAAATGCTATCATGGAGTGGGTGGCTCCTAGAAATGTGGAGGAAGTCAGGTCATTCATGGGATTAGCAGGTTACTACAGGAGGTTCATGAGGAACTTCTCATGCATTTCATATCCTATTACATCATTTTAGAGGAAAGGTAAGAAGTTTGAATGGATAGAGGAGTGTGTGTCCAGTTTTGAGAAATTGAAGCAATTGTTAACAAATTCTCTAGTGTTAAATATTGCATATACGGATAAATATTTTGTAGTATGTACATATGCTTGGAAGAGAGGGATTGGTGGAGTCCTTATGTAGGAAGGACAGGTGATATGCTACGAGTCTAGGAAACCACAAACATAACTCTGTGACTCGTGATATTAAGTTGGAAAATATTATTCATGCTTTGAATATGTGGATACATTATCTTCTTGGTAAGAGGGTTGTGTTGATGAGTGATCACAGTGGGATGAGATATATGTTTGACTAGAAAAACTTGAACACCAAGAAGGCTAGATGGTTGTCCACCCTTAGTCAGTTTGAATTTAGGATTAGATACATTAAGGGTAAGGAGAACAGGGTTGCATATTCTCTCAGCGGGAAAGTGTAATTGAACCATGTTGCAGTATGGAGCTCATATCGGATTGGTTTACAATATGGGATCTTACAAGCAGGATGGAAAGATGATAGCTATAGGGATTTTATGCATAGGTTACAACATGATACAGGTGATCAAGATGTGGATTATCGTCTCACAACAGATGGCTTGGTGAGATTTAGTGACAGGATCTATGTTCCTGATGACAGTGAACTCAATAAGCTTATATTGAGGGAGTTTCATGTAAAACTATATTTAGGTAAACAAGGATACTAGAAGACGTTGATAGAAATGAATAAGTTCTATTACTACTCAAATCTAAAGAAGGAAGTGGCAGATTTTTTGGCGAGATTTTTTTACTGTTAGCAGGTCAAAGCAGAGGGTAAGCATCTAGGTGGGTTTCTTCAACCTACTTTTATTCCGGAATGGAAATGGGGGGTGATTTCCATGGATTTCATTATAGGTCTTCGAAGGACATCGAGGCAAAATGATTCTATCATGGTTGTGGTAGACAAGTTGAGCATGGTAGCTCACTTCATTCCAGTGAAGACTACTTATTCAACTAGTGAGGTAGCACAAGTATTCATTGAGGAGATCCTGAGATTTCATGGTGTTCTAAGAAATATTTTGTCGGATAGAGATGACAAGTTCAATTCCAAGTTTTGGAAGGAGTTGTTCGCAGGATTTGGTACTGAGTTTGCCTTCACAGCAAGTTATCATCCACAAATAGATGGAAAAACATAGAGGGTCAATAGGATTCTAGAGGATATGTTTAGGATTTATGTCATGCATCAGTAGAGGAGATGGGAGGAGTACCTTCCATTTTTTGATTTTGCATACAACAATGGTTATCAAGAGTCACTAACGATGAGTCTATTTGAAGAATTGTATGAGAGGAGTTGTAACACTCCCATAAGCTGGAGTGATCTAGTGAACATGGTACTTATTGGACTGGACATGTTTGCAAACATGGAATATGAAATGCAGGTTATAAATAAGAATCTAAAGGAAACACAAGATAGACAGAAAAGTTATGCTAACTAGCACAGGGCATTTAAGGAGTTTCAGATTGGGGAGCATGTGTATTTTTGCATCAAGCCCAAGAATAGATCCTTGAGGATGGAATCATGTGTGAAACTATCACCATGGTTTTGTGGGACTTTTGAGATCCTTGGAGGACTGGACCAATGGCCTACAAACTTTCACTGCCTCTGACATTGAAATTTCATGATGTTTTTCATGTTTCATTGCTTAAAATATATGTAAAGGATGTTGATTATATTATTGATTGGTCTATATTGCAGGTGGAGAAATCATTAGGGGAATTTTGAGGTATAAATAGCCCTCCTAATAAAATTATAAAATAATATTAGATTACATCATCAAATTTTATAGGGAAAAAAGAAAAAAACTATTTTTTCAACTCGTAATCTTTAACTTATCTCCCTATGCGTTTACTCAAATTTCAAGTAGAAACACTCGTTGGATGCAGAATTGGATTCCTCATCCAAGGAGTACCCAATTTGCATACTTTCGACGGACCTTACTACACGAAAAATGAGAAATACATGAAAAATGTGATTGCAATCATGTTTTTTCATGTATTTCTTATTTTCGTGTAGTTGGGTCCATCGAAAGTATGAAACACTGGTAATCCTTGGATAAGGAAATAAATTTTTCATCCAACGAGTACTCCCACTTGAAATTTGAGTAAAATATAAGGGAGATATGTTGAAAATACTAGTTGTACATTTTTCTTAGGAGGCTCATTTTATTCCTCAGAATTCCCCTAATGAAGGAGAATTCTAGGCAGAACCCTAATGCATATTGCATCAGTGTTGGAACGAGGTTCCCTAACCTGCATTTTTTGTACAATTTTGTTAAATTTGGTCCTGCGTAGGGGTTTTGGGGTGGGTCAAAGCCCCTAATGTGTTGTAATGAGTTAAAGGGTAGCTCTAGGGTCCGCAAACCACAGTTTGCGGACCATAGGATAGCGAAGGCTATGATATTATAAATATATAGATAGTTAAGCCTGGTAAGGGGGGAAGTCAATAGATTGATGCTACATGCGAACTGTTAAGATATGTTTGGGTCGTTCTCGGTAAGGACTCATATTGGCTGTGTGTGTAGAGATCCTCAGTTCTGTTGTGTGCAGACCCCACTAGGTTGTGTGTGCAGGCTGTGTTGGGTTGTAAGTGGATTTTTTATATTAATGAAGGCGAAGTATAGCTAAAGTATCTATGTTTTATCTAAATTGGTTATGTTTACTGTTGAAGCTCATCTGTGATATTTATTTAACCTAAGAAACTATCTGTATTTTGGAATTGGCATGAGTATATATGTGATCTGATATTGGCTGCAATTATAGTGCTCTACGATGGTATTTGGTAATACACACGTGGATGCAAATGTACTGATTAGATCTGATAGCTTTGTTATGGTTATATGCTAATTACACTATTAAAATAGTTGTGAATAGACTCATTTTGTGCAAACCTAATAAGCTGCGACCTAGATCTGCCTTGAATTAGCTACTCTCTCTCATGGTGCAGAAACCTGATTCCAGCACCCTCCCATACTACTTTGGGTGAGACCTTGGCCTACGAAAGTAGGTCATTTCCGAAAGGGCCAGTAGTATAGGGATTTGTTGGCAGACCTGAACCTTCGAACCTAGGTCAGGACCCCTCAAGCCAACAAATGGCTCCATTTCTGGGACCGGGATCATTTTGAGAGAGAGATTGGGTAGTGCCACGAGGTCATTAGAGACCTGAGAGGGTGGAAATTGAAGATTGGTTTGAAAGAAAGATTCAGGAATTTGTTGTAAAGGATAATCACAACACAAAGCTGACAAATGAGAAGTGGAAGAACGAGTACATATTCATTGAAGTCTATGAAATTTTCTTTGTAACCTTTGTGCACGAGCTTCAGGAGTGGCTGGCAATGCTCTTAGAATTCCAGACGTGTTGGAAGGACAGTCAGGTTACGTAGTGGACACCAGAATTGATTCAACAGCTGGAGAGGACTGACAATATGATCACCCGTATAGTAGATCATTGGGTGGATAGTGTGTTGGGAGGATTTGTGACAGAATTCACATTCGATCAGTTTGTATCCTATTCTAAAGCGGAGCGGAGGTTCTTCAAAGGTTTCTCGGGTAAGTTCTTAAAAACACTACCATTGTTAATCAAAATATTACTGTGCGAAAAGGGAGTTTTGTGCAGCCACACCAAGTGAATGAACCCTAATCTGAGTGAGAGTACAACACAAAGTGGTAAGTACTACTGAAATAATCAAGAAAGAGATACATATGTTTACAGTCCATTAAGAGAATCGGTTGCGCACGACAGAAATAGTTCTCCAGATACACCACCTTCAAGTCAGAATAAGGATAAGAAATCACACACACCTCTGCCACTACCAGAAGACGATATGGCCACACACATGAAGCTACCCACCTTCAAGGGTGTAGGAGATGAAGATATGGACCAATTTTGGTTTGTAGTAGAATCCCTCGCCTTCAAATGAAGGGCCTTGGACTGGTATATGGGGTACGTAGGGCAGCATGCAGATTTGTCTATCCAAGAGATTAAGATAGCTTTAAAACGACAATTCTGAAAACCTAAGTCCTACTCGCAGTTGGTAACTGACCTAAAATACTTTAGACAAGGACCCACTGAGTTTGTATGGGAATCAAATTAGCAGTTAAAGAAGGTTATCAGAGATGGAGAGTTCCTATATGATGATAGACAACACAAGGAATGGTTTATCACTATGCTGCTACCTCACATGTGCGGACCTATGGGACAACAGGAGATTGAAACACAAGAGAAAGCCTTGGAAATTTCTATGAAACTAGAGGCTACACCAAGAGACGATGCCTAAAGAAAATCCAGGGACAACTGGAGGCGATTCACATGGAAATACAGAATCTGCGAAAATAATGGGGGAAAGAGGCTAGTCCAGACATATGGTGCATAAGATGTAGGGTGTCTGGTGATACCAATGATTAGTTCCCTCTACTAACAAATTACATGCAGGCTGGAGGACCCATCCCATTTCCCCCTAAGGAGGCTGCATGGCCAAGTGGTCTGACGTTATGGTGTGTTTATTGGAGAGTTATTGGGCTACATGATACTAACCATTTTCCCCATCTTGGTGCTATGTCCCAGAGTTGAAGCAACAATGGTGTCGATTCTGCTCCTCTCTGGGGCATGGAAAGCATAATTGTCGGACCTATGAATTGATGATAGATCGAGGAAACCTATATAGGGTACAAGATCACCCTTCTTCAACACTATCTCCTTCAAGCACAGGAGGCTCCCTAGCCAGGTGCAGGGGAGGGGGAAGGGGTAGAGGCATAGGTCGAGGAAGAGGGAAATTGATCTGTTACAACTGTGGGGAGATAGGGCACTTTGTGAGGGACTGTTCGAACCCTGCATGAAACTCTGGCTGTTACTGTTGGCAATTGGACCATGTGATTGAAGACTATCCAGTCCTAATAGCAAAAATGCAAGAAAAGCAGCAAACACCTACACAGAATGTGCAGAGGTTTAAGGCAGAACTGCATGATTAAGGACCAAGTATTAATGTCATAACACGCAGTGGCATGGATACTGTAGGAGCTTAGGAGAAAGACGAAGCTGAACCTCTTATCCGGAAAGCAGCTATCAAATAGGAAAGCTTGGACCTACATAAGGAAAAGGAAACTTTCGTCGCAGCTCGCAAAGACTTTACTAAGGATGTGGCACCTATTTTCAAAAGCTCCAGCAAACCTAAGAATAGACGATGAAGTTAAACCATTTCTACAGGCATGTATGAAGCTTCTACGCAACTAGAAGGCAATAGAAAATTTGCAAGCAATAATAGACAACTACGTAGAGAGAAATAATCCTCCCCCAGCAGTTAAGGATGTGAACAAACTTTACAAGCATAATAAACGCACTAGTCGGGAAATGTGGCTAACAGCACAGATTGGCGACTATGAAATGGATCAGGTTATTTTGGACCTGGGATGAGATGCGAACGTACTTCCCAAGAAAACTTGGCAGTGAATGGGAGAGCCTAAGTTGGAATGGTATATTATCCAGCTGCGCATGGCCAACTAGCAGAAGATCATACCATTGGTAAGGTTGTCAAGGATTATGGTATATATCGCAGGAGGTAAGGTCCGCACCGATTTTGAGGTAATACAGATTGTGGAAGATGTGGACCCCTATCCTGCGCTCCTAGGATTGGATTGGGAAATAGACATGGGAGGCATTATCAACCTAAAGAAAAGGAGCATGGAGTTTGGGAATGAGGGCATGAGGTTGTTAGTCCCATTGGACCATGCAGAAGGAGAACAGTATACAGAACTAGTGCACGAAGAAGAGGATGTGGATCACATCTATGAATTAACCGCTCGAGATGAAGATTGGATCAATCCTATAGATGATGGTGTACTTTGCTGGGAGAAGGATAGTGAATGCTTCTCTGACTCCGATGGGGAAATAGAAAATTGGCAGAATTGGTTACATGATGTATCTGTGCTGCGATGTCTTAGAATCAAAAATAACTTCCAGTGTATCTCCTCAGAGGTAAGAGAACTGCCCTACTTTGATGGTTCAGGTAGTATTAGAGAGTTTTTGTGAGCATTTGAAGCTAACTTCCCATGGGAGAGAAGGCTGCGGGCCCTTAATCTTGCCATGGGCGCAACCCCTGCGAGGTGGCGGGACACGCATAAGGGGTCATTCTAGGATTGGGAAGAGTGTCACAACATGATGGTCTTATTGTTTGAACCTCTGGTTCACCTATGCGTAAAGAATTTCTTGGGGCTAGGGGACTCGTGCAAGCACTTGTCTGCATGGATGGAAGAATGGGGTGAAAGAACTACGGAGGAATGGGTCCACCTATTCATTCATGCCTTGGGGCCAATCCCGACCACATGGTATTTAGATGCATAATCACACGAGTGCACCCACCACTGGGAAACCCTGAAGAAAGAGTTTGTAGGGACATTCAGTTTGATAGGAGGAACAAAGGCACTCGACGAAGCTCTACAGGATATCGATTCCTTAGTATCTGATGAGTCACGCCCTTGTGTAGCACATGGGGCACCAACGTGGGAGATGCAGATGCAAGATATTGTCAACTGTTGCAATCTCTCAATGAAGGAATGTGATGAAGATCCACGAAATATCTCTATACTAGAGTCGGAGGGAGAGAGCGAAGTTGCTGGACCTCCACTAGAGACCGTCGATGTCACTAAGCCTCTGAAGCTACGAGAAGTCAACATTGGAATGGAGGAGTAGCCTAAGCTAGCTAAAATTGGGGACTACTGGGATGATGATACCATGGGAAAAGTTGCAGAACTCCTCACGGAATACTAGGACTTATTTATGAAAATACTCAGAACTCAAAGGGATGACAGGGGACCTAGGGGTCATGCGCATCACTTTAAAACTAGATGCGTGCCCTGTGAAGCAACGCCCTTATCGGTTGAACCCCAAGTACAAATAAAAATTCAAGGAAGAAATCGACAAAATGCTTGCCGTAGGTATCATCAAACCGATCAAACAGTTAGATTGGGTAAGTCCTATGGTGGTTTAGGAGAAAAAGACTAAGGGAGAGATACATATCTGTGTTGACCTGTGCAAATTGAATGATGCCTGCATCCATGATCCCTTTCCTACACCATTCTCAGATGAAATCCTTGATAGCATGGGGGGGCAATAAATGTACTCGTTCATGGACAGGTTCTCGGGCTACCATCAGATCAGGATCGCACCTGAAAATCGCAACAATACCACGTTCGAAACTGAATGGGGATCTTTTCAGTACACTGTCATGCCGTTTGGGTTCAAGAATGCCCCTGCCATATTTTCGCGGGTGGTGGTTGCAGTATTCAAGGAATTCATCCACAAGTTTTTGGAGGTATATTTTGATGACTGGACCGTCTTTGGGTTGGTAAAGAAGCACATATCAAACTTGCGTATAATGTTGGATTCCTATAGAAAGCACCAGATTTCCCTGAATATCAAGAAGTGCATATTTTGTATACCCTTTGGGATCTTGCCAGGTCACATAGTCTATTGACAAGGATTAATGGTTGACCCTACCAAAATAACAGTTATCATCAACGTGGCAGTACCTACAACTGAGAAACATCTATGCTCTATCCTCGAACATACATGCTACTAAAGGAAGTTCATTCAAGGATATGTGTTGATCACAACACCTATGGAAAAGTTGCTAAAGAATGACATTTCATTTTTTTGGGACGAGGAGCGTCAGAAGAGCTTCGAACTACTCAAGGAGAAGATGGTCTCTGCGCCCATCCTCATATTTCCTAACTGGGCAAAGTTTTTCCATGTTCATGTAGACACGTCAAGGATTGCCCTAGGATTTGTCCTTATGCATCCTGGAGATGGAGACATTGACCATCCAATTGCATTTTCTAGTAGGAAACTTTATGATGCGGAGCGCAACTATTCCACTACTGAACGTGAGGGGTTGGCCATGGAATAAGCCCGGAAAAATACATGCATTATCTGTTAGGAGGGAACTTCAAGATGTTTACAGATCACTCAACTTTGAAGTACCTAGTGAATAAGCCTGTGTTGAGGACGAAGATTTGTCGATGGCTGCTGCTATTTCAAGAATATGACATTGAAATCATTCTGAAGCCGGGGAAGTTGAATGTTGGGCCAGACCACTTATCCTGAATCGAGAGCGATGAGGAACTGACTAATCTAGAAGAAGGACTGCTTGATGCGCAGCTATTCACAATTAAGAAGGTTGATGTGCACTTCGCCGACATCATTCACTTCTTAACTACGGAGATGGTGCCTGGAGAATATAAAATACAACAAAAGAAGGAGCTGGTAACTTGAGCTGCAGATTTTACCATCATAGCAAGCCATATTTATAAATTGGTAGATGATGAAGTGCTGTGAAGATACGTTTTGGAGAATGAAAGGCATGCCATCTTGGAAGAAGCTCACGGGGGCATAGCAGGAGGTCACTAGGCAGGGAAAGCAATGGCACAGAATATTTTATGAGCTGGACTATGGTGGCCTACACTACATAGCAACTCCCACAATTACTACAAAGCCTGTGAAACTTGCCAAAGGATGGGAAGACCATTGCACTGAGATGAAATGGCCCTGCAACCGTAAATGGCCCTGCAAGTATTTGAAAAATGGGCCATTGACTTCGTTGGGCCCATCAACCTACTAGAAAAGAAGACAAGTGTGCACTACATCATCAGTGTGACTGATTATGTAACCATATGGGCCGAAGCACAAGTTTTGAAGGATTTCACTGTAGATAACGATGTGCACTTTATTTTCGAGCAGATTCTGACCAGGTTTGGCTGTCCGAAGATCTTAATGAGTGATAGAGGTACACATTTTGTTAATGAAAAAATACAGGCCTTTACTAAATGATTTTGAATCCACCATGCGAAAAGCAACCTGTATCATCCATAGGAAAATGGAGTTGTAGAAGCTTTTAATAAGATCTTGGAGCAGGCACTGACCAAGGTTTGTAATATCGATCATAGCGACTGGGATGTGCGTATCCCATTAGTTCTTTGGGCCTATCGAACCACTTGCGAGAAGCTAACTGGGAAGACACCGTTTAGGATGGTTTATGGAAAGGAGGCCATTTTCCCATGGAGTATATTGTTCCTAGCCTGTGCATCACAGTATTTACCAACATGGCGGAGCCTGATATCATGGAGGAGCAGTTAGCACAGCTTGTGGCCTTGGAAGAAGATTGTTTCATTCCTAACTTCCATCATCAAGTTCAGAAGGCCCGGGATAAGGCATGGAATGATTGCCATATTCGGTAAAAGGCATTTGCGGAGGGAGAATTGGTCCTGCTATATGATAGCAAATTTGTGAAACACCCAGGGAATTTTCGTCTGCACTTGCTAGGTCCCTATATGGTAAATGAAATTACTAACAGGGGAGTGGTCTGGTTAGTTACCCTGCGTGGTGATATGGTACTAGGCTATGTCAATGGTAGCTAACTCAAACCATACCGGATCAAATGATTATATGGTTGGAGTAGCTTTATGGGGCGGGAAACGCGCAGGAAGAGGGAGAAATGCAGGCACGACCATGGCATGCGTAGGGGTCGATCGCAGGTCTGAAGGCCTGGAGAGGTACGCTGGGAGTGTAGGGGTGCACTCAGAATGGAGTAGGTGCACTGGAAGTGCAAGGGTAATATGCAACTATGAAAATTAGCCATTGGAACAGTAAAACGGGGTAAAAGGAAAATTTTACCGTTGAAAGTGGCGTGCGGCTGACAATTAATGAGGGAATTTCCGAAGATTTTTTACCGTTTACTTAATGGTAAGTTTCTGATAAGCCTCATCCAACCGTTGGTTAATCTCCAAGGCTATAAAAGCATAAGGATAGCTTAGAAGAGGGTTTCGTGTATCCTGAGAAGTTTGTGCTTTGCAAGAGTCTGTGACTATTTCACATTGTTCATGTCTGAGCATGCTTCCCCCTATGATATTAGCCACCCTGAGTTCATTTTTCGTGCTAGAATGACTGTGTCTAATCCCGCCGAATCTTCCCAGATCATGGCCTCGACGGAGAAATAATATGAGGAGGTATTGGAAGTTACCCCTGAAGTTGAGGAGGTTATTTCCACACCAAGCAAGGGAAAGTAGAAAGGGAAGGGAAAAGGCCAGGAGCAAGGGTCAGGGAAAACTATGAAGTGGGCCAGGGTGAAGCTCCATACTTCCCCTCAGAACGTTAAATCCCCACGAATGGTGCCACAAGCATGTTCACCCAACCCATTAAAGAGACCTTTGTCTACTCAGGAAGAGGCCCAGATCGATGAACCAATAATTTGGATGCGACCCTATGTACGGCCTCGCAGGCCCTTGATGTGCACACCCAAGAATCTTGATGGGATGCGTGCCTATCTGCAAATGCACCTGATTCCAGGTGAGGTCCCCATAATTGGAGACTCATTTGGCAAGCTCCACACGATCAAGTTCGATGATCATGACCTAGCAAACCTAGAGGCCTTTCCCGAGCTGGCACCAAAATTGTATCTGGAGAGGGTATTGGAGGATGATGTACTAAAGGTAGTCCCTATGCTGTGTGCAAGTGAATTGGCTAGGTCCAAGATATTAAACTTACTGCGGATGCCCCATTTCGGCCACTACAATATCACTAACAGGATTGTGCGACCACTGCTCACCCTGGTCCATGACGGCTGCTTATGGGTTCAGGACCGAATTCCCATAGACATAGCACTCATTCATCGTATCACTAGCCTTCCCATGAAAGGGCTGAATCCCATGGAACATGTTGGGAATAAATATGAACAACATATCGCTGATAAGGTGCGTGAGGATTATCATGTTAAAAGTAACACTAGGGGGTTCATGATTAGCACTATCAGCAACCCCATTGCACGCATGGGCACCCTATTGTTAGCTTTCAAGATGATGTGCAAGTGTTAGGTTGCTATGGTCCCTGCGTATGTAATCCAACTGGCAAGCCACTGAAAAAAGGGGGTTTGCTCCAACTGGTCCCAGTTCCTATGCACTGAATTTCTGGAGAACGTGCGGGAAGCCCAAGATCAAGGATGGGCATTTCTCTATTCTTGGTTTCTGCTCCTCATTGCGTTGGTTTCATGGGAAGCCCAAGAGGATTTAGTCCTCCTTGATCTAGAGCTGGATATGTGCAAAGGGGCTCAGTATGCAAATCTGTGGGATTCGAAGGATGAAAAGATAATTGAAGATAATAAGGTCTCCTGGGTCCTATTCCAGAGTGAGCTCGCAGCTACCATTCACTCTCAGTTGTGCTTATCACCAGAAATTATTGATAAGTACAAAAGCATCGCAACATTTCAAGTAATGATGCAAAATGTACAGATCACGGGCTACAAGGATCCAGCATGGGTACCACTCCCGTACATGGGCATTGATGAGGAGATTGACCACCTCATTGCCACTTGGCCTCCACACTGGAAACTCATTTTCAAATCAGGTACAAAGGAAACTGCAGGTACGAGCACCACGAAGGTCACCCCACCTGAGAACACCAAAGAGACCAGAGGACAGGGAAATATTACTAGAAAATGGGTGGACCTAGAACCATAGAAGGAAGGACATGGTAAGAGTACTAGGAACGGAGTGGACTCAAAATCACAAAAGGGTTCGCAGAAGGATTCGTAGAGGGATCTAGGTGCAGAGGGACTAGATGCGGGAAGTGCTGACTCCCCTCGAGGTACGAAGCAGACTGGTGACCCTGTTATGGGACCACACAAGAAGCAATGAGCTCAATGGAAAAAATGCGACACTGGAGTTACTTTGACAGAAGAGGACGCGGAGCAGATCACGAATGATGTCACCCTCGTCGTAGAAGACAAATGGCTAGCTCTGGAAGAGCAGCAGAAGGCCACGGTCGATAAAATCTAGGCTGAGCTCCGAGCTCTGCAGCTCGAGATTGACACCTTGCAAACAAGTATGATTCAAGCAATACTGGCCCCAACGACAAGGGACACATTAATCATTACATGTAATATTCCTAATTAGCCCAAGCTAATAGTGATATTTCATTTTGTGTTAATTTTCTTAATTAATGAATAAAATGTAAAGGAGAACATAAAAACTTCTAAAAACATCCAAATAAATCAATGCCCAATGTGAAAAGAGGAAAATCAGGGTTGTTTCAATAAAATACACTTGCATGTGAACAACGGTTTAGGAGATTGACTGGGTGAACAGGACCAAATCACAACACTGTCTAGATACAATTTACCTCATGGAGGGATAGCGCAGTTCTAGAAGGAGGCCCTCATGTGAAAGGAGATAATTCATCAACGTGGTTTAGGGTTTGCCAAAGCTCTCATCTTATAAAAGGAAGGGGAAGGCTCAAGAGAAGGTTTTTGATATATTATATTTTCAAATTATAGTGTCTGTTTAGACATATCTCATTCTCTTGGCTATTTAACAGAGAATTGTGAGGATTTCCTGTTTAGGGATTCTCTCTCCTTCCATTGAGTACCTCTCGAAGGGCATTGTACTACTCTTCCACTATCAGGAATTTTTCCAGGCTCCATATCCCTTAGACAACTTAAATCCTGTTGGGATTTACTTGTTTCAGTGAGCTGCAGCAAGTGGAGACTAGATCTGCTCAGATGTAGATTTTACTAGTGCCTCTTCTTAGTGAGTGTGTCTTTTAACCTCCTGGAAGAGTGTATTAGCAGTTTGGGCTTCAGATCTTGATCTTGTCATCAGGCCAATTTGTGCTTCAAGTATACAGTGCAGTTTATCCTCTTGGACTGTGTTATTTCCAGTTGCAGAGTTGCAGGGTATTCTGGAATTCAGTCGGAGAAGAGATCTCTGGTGTAAAGGAGTCTTCCTTGCACTGTGGTGATCCATGGATTGGCCAAGCAATCCATGTATGTTTCAGATCTGATTCATTGTTGTATCTACTTCAGAATTTCTGAAGCATTTTGTATATCTGCTACAGTAAAACTCAGATCTACTCCTGTTCTTTCCTGTATTGCTGAAATCCCCAAGGGGAATGTATAATAAAGATGTTTATACATATGGATCTGTTGTATATCTAATTGTTTATGTAATATATTTATCTAGATCTAAGTTGTAAGCTACTTCTGTATTATACTACATTTTTCAGATCTAAATCTACAGATCTACACTTTTATGCAGTAGATCTCATGAAACCCTCGCCGGGTTATTCTCTGTGATGTATAAATGAGCTTAATCTCCATTTTTCTTCATGCTTTCATGTAATAAACTCCAGATCTAATATTCAAGATAATTTTTATTCAAACCCTTTAGAAAATCACGCTGCATAAGCTTCATTTACTTTATGTTGAGTCAAGTCATGGGGATTGGGCATTTTTAAGCCATATCGAGAGTGGTAGATATGTTTAACATAGCTAGAGTCATTTGTTTCAACCAAAATTTGGTATGTAAGTCTCTTATGACCTGAGCTAAGGGATCCCACCATCCTTTGCCCTTATTTCTATGCAAATCTCTGAAGTTAACGTTTTTATGGCTAAAATGACTGCTTTTCCCCACTTTGGGTTGAAGAAATGAACCATAATTATTGATGCTGTACTCAAAATTGATGCTGAAGTGTTTATTAACACATTACATGGATGATTAGCTTGTTTCAGCTCCAGAATTTTGTTCACATATTGATGCAATCCATTATTGAGCATTTTCGAGCCATTCTAGGTGTGAGAGGCTTGTTTATCTCACCTGGTTTGCTTGGTTTCTAATTTCCTCTTGGATTTGTATCTTATATTATTATATATAATAGATCCAAGGGCTAATATTGGTTTCTGTAGCATACATTCCTGAAAAATTCATTTTTCAGGCATGCCTTGCTAGCAATCCCAATTTGGGGATATTATAGTGGTATCAGAGCATATTTCTTGGCTCAGCCTATGAGTCTCAGCCTAAGAAGATAAAATAAGATTAGAATGATGAAGAAGATGATATTTATCTCATCAATTTTCAGATCTAGAAAGGACCTCCCCCAGGAGGTTAAGCAGATGAAGATTTGCAGTGAAACTCCTAGAGGGTTTCAAGAAGAGGAAGAGCCATGCACTTCCTATTCTGAAAGAGGAGAAGACAAGAGGCATAGAGGAAACCTAGAATCTGAGATTATAAGTGAATGCAAAGCTAAATCTAGAGCCTCTAAGGAGACTCTAGCTTTACCTCAATTCATTCAGCTAGAGGAAGAGAGATCCTTACCGCCACTTGAGGAAGCATGTACCAGCGCTATCACAACCTTGGAGGAGGAGCCTTCATGTTCAGCAGTGGAGGAAATAATGGTAGATAGTAGACATCTGGAAGTGAGAAACCCTTTCTCATTTATAGATGACACTTTATCAATGAGCACTCCCCAACTCAAAGAGAAAATTCTACCTGCAGCAGGTCCAATACCCCACTAGTTTTGGATGACCATGCATGAGGAGAAGGTCTCATCAAGAGATCCCATGAGAGGTGCACTTCAACATTTCCTGGAGTGAATTTTTTTTCAAAAATATGAAGAGGCTCTTTCCTTCTCACCCTTGGATCTTCATGGATTCAAGGAGGAACAGATAGATGATGGAGGACATCTTTGGATGGATAACATCTCTCATGTGTGTGTTGGACACTTCTTGAGCCATACACATCATGATGGGAGGTTTTTTCCTACCACCTATTTGGATCCTTATGGGGTCAAATTTATCCTTGAGAAGATTTCATTTCAACATCCCATGAAATGCAAGAGCAGAAATCTAATTTGGGATGATGGTAGCCTTCATGGGAGGAGTACCACGATGGAGGATGGAAGGAGACATCCACAATGGGTTGAGCGAATGTGGATGGAGAGTAAGAAGCTGGTGAGCTACCTGCAGATCTATGATACCAGGCAGCAGGAGGCATGGCTACGTTGGTTACTCTTGAAATAATTTGGTCATCATCTTCTTTCCAAGGGTATGTAGCAGGATACTTGCATCATGGGGCAGCAAGGTGTGTAGACACATTGTGTTGACATAACATTCTTCATGTCAATCACCATGTTTTCACTACATAATTTGGATGATGGAAGTATGAGGGGGAAGCAAAAGATTTTGTTGCTTGGGATGTTCTTGGGAGAGCAAGGGAAGATTTTCTCTCATAGTTTTCATGATGTTGCAGGAGTAGAAGATGGCACTATCACAGTGAAAAGGGGCTACTCCTTGGCCTTAGATGTTCAAGAGGTACTTTCCCCATGGGAGAGACTTCTTATGTGTAGCAGCATTATGGGAGATGCCTTTGACATTCTACATGTCAAATATTAGAGCCATGAGTTGGAAGGCGCCTATTTGCATAGGCCAACAGCATTTCCACTTTGGAGCTGAGGTTTATTGATGGGGTATCCCTAGGATCACTTCACACTAGATGCACTTGATGGGAAAAGAGGAGGTAAGGAAGATGAGGTAGTAGATGGGGACATATATTACTATGGTGTACTCTTCTTGTCTTGGATTTCCAAGCATGAGGGAGAGGATTTGCAGGCAGCACTTGGTCCATTTCTCTTCAGGGGAGTGTGACAAACTACTATGGAGGATCCATTCATGGACCCATGTGTCTTCTTACTTCCAATATATGGTGAGAGCTTTGTTTGTGCAACACAATATTTGCATGCTCTTACCATCTCTTGGTAGTGCATTGCTCCAAAAGTAAGCAAGCTCATTATTTTGCTCCATGACCAATGTTGGGCCAAACCATATGATGGAGGCATCCATCTCTTATGTGGCCTTGGGCAGATGTCTTGTCATTACATGTATGTTCAACTGATTCATATGATTAACCACGTATCAAGAAACAATCTTCCATGTATTTTTCTGAAGCAGAAATTTGAAAGACTACGATGTTACCACTTGGGAGACTGTTCGTACCTTCTAGCACTTTATGAAACCATCAGTAATTACCCTATTGTGATGCCAATCATGATCCCACTTGCTGGTGTTTTTTTTAATCTTGATGGGAGACATGATGTTGAGTGAGGCACATGGTTTGAATGTGTCCTTTTGGGAAGGATATTCCCACATTTTCTGTAGTACATGTTCTAAGGGGAACATGGGAGGATTTGCGGCCACCATAGCCAAATATTTGTTTCTCTTGGAGGTGGGCCAAATGTGTGATGGGATGCCATATGATGATTCTCTCCTATACATCACATGTGGAATGTTTTGGGCCAACTAGTTCTACAGCGTTGGAGGAAGGATCTTTACAGATCTAAACTTCATGTTGCCACTTGAGGGTGATATCATTGCAGCCCAAGATCAACAAAAACTCTACACTTATCTTAAGTGGAGAGGAGGACAACATGGGGTAAGCAATTTTCTCTACTATGTTTAGTTTTTCAGCCCACCTTCTTTGCAGGAACCTAAGGTGGAGGAGGATTTTCTAGAGTTACCATGTTGGGAAGTGACTCATTTTGTATGGATCTTGGGAGAAGATGCTTTCCCCATCCATTTCAGTTCTAACCTTGCAGTTGCTTGAGGACTGGAAACACTTTTGGAGGGGAGGACTGTAATATTCCTAATTAGCCCAAGCTAATAGGAATATTTCATTTTGTGTTAATTTTCTTAATTGATGAATAAAATGTAAATGAGAACATAAAAACTCCTAAAAACATCCAATTAAATCAATGCCCAATGTGAATAGAGGAAAATCAGGGCTGTTTCAATAAAATACACTTGCATGTGAACAAGGGTTGAGGAGATTGACAGGGTCAACACGACCAAATCACAGCACTGTCTAGATACAATGTACCTCATGGAGGGACAGCGCAGTTCTAGAAGGAGGCCCTCATGTGAAAGGAGATAATTCATCAATGTGGTTTAGGGTTTTCCAAAGCTCTCATATTATAAAAGGAAGGGGAAGGCTAAAGAGAAGGTTGTTGAGATATTATATTTTCAGAGTATATTTTCTGTTTAGACATATCTCATTCTCTTGGTTGTTTAGCAGAGAATTGTGAGGATTTCCTGTTTAGGGATTCTCTCTTCTTCCATTGAGTACCTCTTGGAGGGAATTGTACTACTCTTCCACTATTAGGCATTTGGCCAAGCTCCATCTCCCTTAGACAGCATAAGTCCTGTTGGGATTTACTTGTTTCAGTGAGTTGCAGCAAGTGGAGACTAGATTTGCTCAGATCTAGATTTTACTAGTGCCTCTTCTCAGTGAGTGTGTCTTTTAACCTCCTGGAAGAGTGTATTAGTAGTTTGGGCTTGATCTTGATCTCGGCATCAGGCCAATTTTTTCTTCAAGTCTACAGCACATTTTATCCTCTTGGACTGCGTTATTTCCAGTTGCAGATTTGCAAGGTATTTCAACATTCAGTTTGAGAAGAGATCTCTGGTATAAAGGAGTCTTCCTTGCACTATGTTGATCCATGGATTGGCCAACCAATCCATGTATGTTTCAGATCTGATTAATTTTTGAATCTAATTCAGAATTTCTAAAGCATTTTGTAGATTCGTTGCAGTTGAACTCAGATCTACTCCTATTCTTTCCTGTATTGCTGAAATCCCCAAGGGGAATGTATAATAAAGATATTTCTACATATGGATCTGTTGTAGATCTAATTGTTTATGTAATATATTGCTCTATATATAAGTTGTAAACTATTGCTGCATTATACTACGTTTTTTAGATCTATATCTGCAAATCTGCACTTTTATGCAGTGGATCTCATGAAACCCTCGTCGGGTTATTCTTTGTGATGTATAAAGGAGCTTAATCTCCATTTTTCTTCATGCTTTCATGTAATAAATTCCATATATGATAGTCAAGATATTTTTTATTCAAACCCTTCAGAAAATCATGATGCGTAAGCTTCAGTTGCTTTATGTTGAGTCAAGTCATGGGGATTGGGCATTTTTAAGCCATATCGAGAGTGGTAGATCTGTTTAACATAGCTAGAGTCATTTGTTTCAACCCAAATTTGGTATGTAAGTCTCTTATTACCTAAGCTAAGGGATACCACCATAATTTTCCCTTATTTTTATGTAAATCTCTAAAGTTAACATTTTTAGGGCTAAAATAGCTGCTTTTGCCCACTTTGGGTTGAAGAAATGAACCATAATTCTTGCTGATGTACTAAAAATTGATGTTGAAGTGTTTCTTAACACATTCCATGGATTATTAGCTTGTTGCAGCTCTAGTATTGTGTTCACATATTGTTGTAGTCCATTATTGGGCATTTTCCAGCCATTCTAGGTGTGAGAGGCTTGTTTATCTCACCTAGTTTTCTTGGTTTCTGATTTCCTCTTGGATTTTTATCTTAGATTATCATATCTAAGAGATCCAAGGGATAATCTTGGTTGTTGTAGCATAAATTCCTGAAAATGCGTTTTTTAGGAATGCCTTGCTAGCAATCCCAATTTGGGGATATTACATTACAATGGAAAGCCACCTCTGCCCTATGCTAGGCGCAACCCTCATGCTAAGTCCACCCAACTTAGGATCGCAAGTCCAGGCATGCACAAAGGTACAACTAGACCAAGCCTACCTGCCACATGAACCATTGCAGGTCCTCCACACATCCCTGTTCTAAGAGATTCAACATAGGGACCACCGAGTGCACCAACAGCTCAGTACAGTTGAGAAGATGATAGTAGAGAAAAATACTGAAGTATTCCAGGCACAGGCTACATGTACCCTCGTCACTGTGCATCAGACAGATTTGGAATGCCTAATCAGTAGGCTCTACGTAGATATCACTGAAGATATCCGAGCTTATACCACCCCCAAGCCAAGATTGAAGGGCTTGTTGCAGCACTCAAGGCTTCGAGGACCGAGATCCAAGCAGTCAAGTAAAATATGGAATAGTAGATTACGGCCTTGCAAGCCAAGTTACAGTTGGAAACGCCACCTGAGGTAATGACCCAGCGAGTTGTGTTGGTCACAGAGGCCACCAATGTCATCACTGATCAAATTGCTTAGGGCGCGGGACTGTTGGAGACAGCTACGCAGCTGTCGACTAAGGTAAAATGTTATCCTCTCCTATGCGAACTTCCCCAAGAGCTACGCCAGAAGGAAGAAGAGTTTGAGCAACTAGAAGCCACTATGCCTACTCTGATCCCTGCTCAACGCCTGGCACAACTGCGTACCATCCACACACTGAGAGATGACACTGAAGAGCTCCTCTAGAAAAATAAGGTCCTCAGCGACCACCTTAAGCCTTGGGTTGATGAAGCCCTCAAGCTCTCTCAGGACATTGATATCGTAGTTAAGCAATTGAACCAGACTTTGCAGGGTGTCATTGCTACTACAGAAGGTCCAACGTTGTAGAAGTTGGTGGATATTGCTCAGAATATTGCCACGCAGATCGAAGGAGTGTTGCTCCCACTGGTTGGTGTGATTAAGAAGCTGTAGGTGAAGATGGAAAAACCACGGCTGCAGTGACTAGGGACGAGTCACAAGATTGTGTTGGAGGCCTGTTGGAACAGGTTTCCTTAACCTGTGTTTTTGGTGCAATTTTGTTAAAGTCGGTCTTGCGTAGGGGTTTTGTGGTGGGTCAAAGCCTCTAATGTGTTGTAATGGGTTAAAGGGTAGCTCTAGGGTCCACAAACCATGGTTTGCAGAACATAGGATAGCGAAGGCTATGATATTATAAATAGATATATAGTTGGGCCTAATAAGGGGGGAAATCGATAGATTGATGCTACATACGAACTGTTAAGATTTGTGTAGGGTTTGTCTGGGTAAGGACTCCTGTTGGCTGTGTGCACGAAGATCCTCAGTCCTGCTGTGTGCGGACCTTGCTAGGTTATGTGCATGGGTTGTGTTGGTTTGTAAATGGATTCTTGATATTAATGAAGGCAAAGTATAGCTTAAGTATCTGTGTGTTATCTGAATTACTTATGTTTACTGTTGAAGCACATCTATGATATTTATTTAAGCTACGAATGTATCTGTATTTTGGAATTGGCATGAGAATATCTGTGATCTGATATTGGCTATGATTATAGTGCTCTGTGATGGTATTTGGTAATACGCATGTGGATGTGAATGTACTGATTAGATCTGATAGTTTTGTTATGGTTATATGCTAATTACACTGTTAAAAGAGCTGCGAATAGACTCATTCTATGAAAACCTAATAAGCTGCAACCTAGATCTACCTCGAATTACCTACTCTCTCTTAGGGTGCGGAAACCTGGTTCCAACACCCTCCCATACTACTTCAGGAGAGAACTTGGCCTGCGCAAGTAGGTCATTATCAAAATGGCAAGTAGTATAGGTGTTTGTTGGCAAACCTTAACCTCCAAACCTAGGTCAGGACCCATCAAGCCAAAAAATGGTTCCCTTGCCGGGTCCGGGAGCATTTTGAGAGAGATATCGGTAATGCCACGAGGTCATTGGAGACCTAAGAGGGTGGAAATTGAAGCTTGGTTTGAAAGACAGATTCAGGAGTTTGTTGTAAAGGAGAATCGCAGCACGAAACTTACGGCTAAGAAGTGGAATAACAAGTAAATCTTCACCAAATTCTATGAAATGTTCTTTGTAACCTTTTCACATGAGCTTTAGAAGCGGTTGGCAAGGATCATAGAATTCCAGATGTGTTGGAAGGATGATCAGGTTACGCAGTGGACACTAGAATTGATTCAACAGCTGGAGAGGATTGACAATACGATCACCTGTACAGTAGATCATTGGGTGGATAGCGTGTTGTGAGGATTTGTGACATAATTCGTAGTCAATCAGTTCGTATCCTATTCTGAAGTAGAGCGAAGGTTCTTCAAAGGTTTCTGGGGTAAGTTCTTGAAAACACTACCATTGTTAATCAAAATATTACTGTGCGAAAAGGGCATTCTGTGCAGCCACACCGAGTGAATGACCCCTGATCTGAGTGAGAGTACAACACAAAGTGGTAAGTACTACCAAACTAATCAAGAAGGAGATAGATCTGTCTACAGTCCATTAATAGATTTGGTTGTGCATGACAGAAATAGTCCTCTAGCTACACCACCTTCAAGTAAGCATAAGGGTAAGAACTCACCCACACCTCTGCCACTACCAGAGGATAATATGGACACACACATGAAGCTACCCACCTTCAAGAGTCTAAGAGATGAAGATATGGATCGATTTTGGTTTGTAGCAAAATCACTATGGACTACACATAATGTGGCTACCGATTCTGTAAAGAGAGCGCATCTATCCCTTACCTTCGAAGGAAGGGACTTGGACTGGTATATGGGGTACGTAGGGCAGCATGCGGATCTGTCTATCCAGGAGATTAAGACAGCTTTAAAATAGCAATTTTGAAAGCCTAAGTCCTACTTGCAGCTAGTAACTGACCTAAAATACTCTAGACAAGGACCCACTGAGTCTGTATGGGAAGCTGATTAGTGGTTAAAGAAGGTTATCAGAGATGGATAATTCCTATATGATGATAGAAAACACAAGGAATGGTTTATCACTATGCTGCTACCTCACCTGTGCGGACCTATGGGACAAAAGACGATTGAAACGAAAGAGAAAGCCTTGGAAATTGCTATGATATAGAGGTTTCACCAAGAGACGATGCCCAGTTTGGAGTGCAGCAGATCCAGGGATAGCTGGAGGCAATGCACCTTGAAATATAGAATCTGCGAAAATAATGGGGGAAAGAAGCTAGTCCAGACATATGGTGCGTAATATGTAGGGTGTCCGGTCATACCAAGGATAAGTTTCCTCTGCTGACAGATTACATGCAGGCTGGGGGACCTAGCCCATTGTACCCTAAGGAGGTTGCGGGGCCAAGTGGGTCGAAATTATGGTGCACTGACTGTCATGTTGCTGGGCTACATGATACTAACCACTGACCCCGTCTTGGTGCTTATGTCCTAGAGTTGAAGCAAAAATGGTGTCGATTTTTCTCCTATAGTGGGGCATGATGAGCATAATTTCCAGACCTATGAATTGATGATAAATCGAGAAAACCTATACAGGATACAGGCTAACCCTTCTTCGCCACTATCTCCCTCAAGTAGAGGAGGCTCCCCAACCAGGGGCAGGGGAGGGGGAAGGGGTGGAGGTGCAGGTTGGGGAAGAGGTCAATTGATCTGTTACAACTATGGGGAGATAGGGCACTTTGTGAGGGATTGCTCGAACCTTGTGCGACAATATTGCCATTACTATCGACAATTAGAACATGTGATTGAAGACTGTCCAGTCTTAATAGAAAAAATGTAGGAAAAGAAACAGACACCTATGGAGAATGTGCATAGGGTTAAGGCGGAACCGGGTGATGAAGGACCAAGTATTAATGTCATAACGCGCAACGGAATGGCTATTAGAGGAGCTGAGGTAAAAATCTGAAGCTGAACCTCTTATTCAGAAAGCAGCTGTCAAACAGGAAAGCTTGGACCTACATAAGAAAAAGGAAACCTTTGCCACAGCTCGTAAATACTTTACTAAGGATGAAGCACCTACTTCAAAAGCTCCAGCAAACCTAAGAAGCGACGATGAAGTTAAACCATTTCTACAAGCATGTATGAAGCTGCTACGCAGCTAGAAGGTAGTAGAAAATATGCAAGAACTAATATACAGTTGCGCAGAGAGAACTGATCCTCCCACGGAAGTTAAGGATGGGCACAAACTTTACAAGCATAAGAAATGCATTGGTTGTGAAATGTGTTTAACAGTGCAGATTGGTGACTATGAAATGGATCAGGTTATTTGGACCTGGGGTTAGATGTGAACGTACTACCCAAGCAAACTTGGAAGTGGATGGGAGAGCCTAAGTTGGAATGTTCTACTATCTAGCTGTGCATGGCCAACCAGCAGAAGATCATACCATTGGGGAGGCTGTCAAAGATTTTGGTAGATATCACAGGAGTTAAGGTCCACGCAAATTTTTAGGTAATAAAGGTTGTGGAAGATGCGGACCCCTATCCTGTGCTCCTAGGATTGGATTGGGCAATAGACATGGGAAGAATTATCAACCTAAAGAAAAGGAGCATGGTGTTTTAGAATGAGGGAACGAGGGTGATAGTCCCACTAGACCTTGTGAAAGGAGAACAGTATATAGACCCAGTGCGCGAAGAAGGGGATTTGGATCACATCTATAAATTAACCGCTCAGGATGAAGATTGGATTAATCCTACGGCTGATGGTGTGCTTTGCTGGGAAAAGGACAACGAATGCTTCTCTAACTCCGACGGGGAGATAGAAAATTGGCAGAATCGGTTACATGATGTATGTGCACTACGATGTCTTAGAATCAAAAGAACTTCTAGTGTATCTCTTAAGAGGTAAGAGAACTACCTTACTTTGATGGTTTTGGTAGTATTAGGGAGTTTTTGCAAGAATTTGAGACTGAAGTCCCATGGGAGCGAAGGTTTTGGTCCCTTAAACTAGCCATTCGCGCAACCCTTGTGAGGTGGTGGGACACACATAAGGGGATGTTCCAGGATTGGGAAGACTATCGTGACATGATGGTCTTATGGTTTGAACCTTCAGTTCCCCTATGCGTAAAGACTTTCTTGGGGCTAGGGTACACATGCGAGCACTTGTCTGCATGGATGGAAGAATGGGGCAAAATAACTACGGAGGAATGGGTCCACCTATTCATTCATGTCTTGGGGAAAATCCCGACCGCATGGTATTTAGATGTAGAATTACACCAATGCACCCACCACTGGGAAACCGTGAAGGACGAGTTTGTAGGGACATTTGGTTTGATAGGAGGAACAGAGGCACTCGACAAAGCTCTGCAGGAAATTGATGCCTTAGTATTTGATGAATCACGCCCTTGTGTAGCACATGAGGCACCGACGTGGGAGAAGTAGATGCAGGATATTTTCAATTGTCGCAATCTCTCAATGGAGGAATGTGATGAAGATCCATGAAATATCTCTATCCCAAATTCGGAGGGAGAGCGCGTAGTTGTTGGACCCCCACTGCAGGCCGTCGATGTCACTAAGCCTCTGAAGTTGCAAGAAGTGAACATTGGAATGGAGGAGCAACCTAAGCTAGATAAAATTGGGGACTACTGGGATGCTGATATTATGGGAAAATTTGCAGAACTCCTCACATAATATCAGGACTTATTTCCGACAAAATTCTTGGAACTCAAAGGGATTATGGGGGACCTAGGGGTCATGCGCATCACTTTAAAACCAGATGCGCACTCTGTGAAGCAGTGCCCTTATTGGTTGAACCCCAAGTACAAACAAAAATTCAAGGAAGAAATCGACAAAATTCTCGTTGTAGGTATCATCGAACCAGTTGAATAGTCAGATTGGGTAAGTCTTATGGTGATTCAGGAGAAAAATACTAAGGGAGAGATACATATATGTGTTGACCTGCAAAAATTGAATGATGCCTGCATCCATGATCCCTTTCCGATGCCATTCCCAGATGAAATCCTCAATAGCGTGGGTGAGCATGAAGCGTACTCGTTCATGGACAGGTTCTCGGGCTACCATCAGATAAGGATCGCACCTGAAGATCATAGTAAAACCATTTTCACCACCGAATGGGGATCGTTTCATTACACTGTCATGCCATTTAGGCTCGAGAATGCCCCTGCCATATTGTCGTGGGTGGTGGTCACATTATTCAAGGAATTCATCCACAAGTTTTTGGAGGTATATTGTGATGACTGGACCATCTTTGGGTTGGTAAAGTAGAACGTCTCAAACTTGTGTATGATGTTGGATGCCTATAGAAAGCACTAGATTTCCTTGAATATCAAGAAGTGCATATTTTGTGTACCCTTTAGGATCTTACTAGGTAACATAGTCTGTTGACAAGGATTAATGGTTGACCCCGCCAAAATATCAGTTATCATCAACCTGGAAGTACCTACAAATTAGAAACAGTTGTGCTCTATCCTCAGAGATACAGGCTATTACATGAAGTTCATTCAAGGGTACGTGATGATCACAATGCCTATGGAAAAGTTGCTAAAGAAGGATGTTTCATTTTTTTGGGATGACGAGTGTCATAAGAGCTTTGAACTACTCAAGGATAATATGGTCTCTGTGCCCATCCTCATATTATTTGACTGGGCGAAGGTTTTCCCTGTTCATGTAGACATGACAGGGATCACCCTGGGAGCTATCCTTACGTAGCCTGGAGATGGAGACATTGACCATCCAGTTACATTTTCTAGTAGGAAACTTTCTAGTGCAGAGCGCAACTATTCCACTACTGAACGTGAGGGGTTTTCCATGGTATACGCCCTGCAAAAATACAGGCATTATCTGTTAGGAGAGCACTTCAAGATGTTTACATATCACTCGGCTTTGAAGTACCTAGTGAATAAGCATGTGTTGGGTGGGGGAATTTGCTGATGGTTGTTGCTATTTCAAGAATATGACTTTGAAATCATTGTGAAGCTAGGGAAGTTGAATGTTGGGTGGGACCACTTATCCTGAATTGAGATCAGTGAGGAACCAAATAATCTATAAGAAGGACTCCCTGATGCATAGTTGTTCGCGATTAAGGTGGTTTATGGGCACTTCACCAACATCATTCACTTCTTAACTACATGGATGGCTCCTGCAGAATATACAATACAACAGAAGAAGGAGTTGGTAACCTGAGCTGCGGATTTTACCATCACAACGAGCCATCTGTATAAATTTAGAGCTAATGAAGTGTTCTGAAGATAAATTTTGGAGCATTAAAGGCACATCATCTTGGTAGAAGCTCACAGGGGCATAGCAGGAGGTCACTATGGAGGGAAAGAAATGACATAGAAGATTTTACGAGCTGGACTATGGTGGCCCACACTACATAGTGACTCTCACGATTACTACAAAGCCTGTGACACTTTCCAAAGGATGGGAAGACCATCGCGTTGAGAATAAATACCCCTGCAACCGCAAATGGCCCTGCAAGTGTTTGAAAAATGGGTCATCAACTTTGTTGGGCCCATCAACCCGCCAAGAAAGAAGAAAAGTTCACGCTACATCATCACTGTGACTAATTGTGTAAGTAGATGGGTTGAAGCACAAGTTGTGAACAATTGCACTTCATATACTGTTGTGCACTTCATTTTCGAGCAGATTCTGGCCAGGTTTGGTTGTCCAAATATCTTAATGAGAGATAGAGGTACTCATTTTGTTAATGAAACAACACAGGCCTTAACTGAAGAATTTTGGATCCACCACATGAAAATCACCCTGTATCATCCACAGTAAAATGGAGTTTTAGAAGCTTTTAATAAGATCTTGGAGCAGGCATTGACCAAGGTCTGCAATGCCGATCACAGCAACTAGGACATGCGCATCTCGTTAATTCTTTGGGCCTATCAAACCACCTGCAAGAAGCTGACTGGGTAGACACCATTTAGGATGGTTTATGGCAAGGAGGCCATTATGGCCATAGAGTATATTATTCCTAGCCTACGCATCGCCACCTTTACCAACATGGTGGAGCCTGATATCATGGAGGAGTGATTAACGCAACTTGTGGCCTTGGAAGAAGATCATTTCATTACTAACTTCCATCAGCAAGTTTAGAAGCCCAGGACAAGGCATGGCATGATCGACATATTCGGCAAAAGGAATTTTTTAAGGCAGAATTGGTCTTGCTATATGATAGCCAGTTTTCGAGACACCCAAGGAAGTTCTGTCAGCACTGGCTAGGTCCCTATATGGTAAACGAAATTACTGATGGGGGAGCAGTCCGGTTAGCCAACCTACGTGGTGATATGGTACCAGGATATGCCAATGGCAGTCGACTCAAACCATACCGAATCAAATGACTATATGGCCGGAGTAGTTGTATAGGGCAGGATACGCGCGAGAAGAGGGACAAATGTAGCAGGACCATGGCATGTGTAGGGGTCGATCGCAGGTCTGGACACCTAGAGAGGTACACTGGGAGTGTAGGGGTGCATTCAGAATGCAGGAGGTGTGCTGGAAGCATAGGGGTAATATGCAGCTGCGAAAACTAGTCGTTGGAATAGTAAAATGGGGTAAAAAGCAAATTTTACCATTGGAAGGAGCGGGCGGCTGGCAATTAATGAGGCGATTTCCGAAGATTTTTTACCGTTTACTTGATGGTAAGTTTCTGATAAGCCTCATCCAACCATTGGTTAATCTCCAAGGCTATAAAATCAGAAGGATAGCTCAGAAAAGGGTTCCATGTATCTTGAGCAGTTTGTGCTTTGCAAGAGTCTACGACTATTGCACCTTGTTCATGTCTGAGTGTGCTTCCATGTCTGATAGTAGCCACCCTGAGTTCATTTTTCACGCTAGAATGACTGCATATAATCTCGTTGAATATTCCCAGACCATGACCTTGATGAAGAAAGAATTTGAGGAGGTACTGGAAGTTACCCCTGAAGTTGAGGATGTTATGTCCACACCAAACAAGGGAAAGCAGAAAGGGAAGGGAAAAGGCCATTAGCAAGGGTCGGGGAAACCTGCGAAGTGGGCTAGGGTGAAGCTGCGTACTTCCCCTCAGAATGTGAAATCCCCACCAATGGTGCCACAGGCATGTTCACCCAGCCCACGAAAGATACCTCTGTCTGCTCAAGAAGAGGCCCAGATCGCTGAACCAATAAGCTAGCTACCACCTTATGTGCAGCCTCGCAGGCCCTTGGTGTGCACACCCAAGACTCTCAATGGGATGCACAACTATCTGTATATGGCCCTAATTCCGAGAGAGGTCCCCATGATTGGAGACTCCTTTGGCAAGCTCCACATGGTCAAGTTCGATGATCATGACCTAGCGAACCTCGAGGCCTTTCCCGAGCTGGCACCAGAATTGTATATTTAGAGAGTATTGGAGGATTATGTACTGAAGGTAGTCCCTATGCTATGGGCAAGTGGATTGGCTGGGTCTGGGTTATTAAAATTGTTGCGGATGCCCCATTTCGGCCACTAAAATATCACTGACAGGATTTTGCGACAACTTCTCGCCCTGGTCCATGACAACTGCTTATGGATTCAGGACCGAATTCCCATATATGCAGTGCTCATTCACTGTATCACTTGCCTGCCCATGAAAGGACTGAATCCCATGGAATGTGTTGGGAATAAATATGAACAATAGATTGCTAATAAGGTGCATGAG
Source organism: Pinus albicaulis (assembly GCA_034641835.2). Lineage (NCBI taxonomy): Eukaryota > Viridiplantae > Streptophyta > Pinopsida > Pinales > Pinaceae > Pinus > Pinus albicaulis. The sequence continues at coordinate 116,455 of JAXQQM020084235.1, read as the reverse complement.
GGTTATCATGTTTAAAGGAACATTAAGGGGTTCATGATCAGCACTATCAGTGACCCCTGTGCATCCATGGGTACCCTGTTGTTAGCTTTCAATATGGTGTGCAAGTGCCAGGCTACCATGGTCCCAGCGTATGTAATCCAGTTGGCCAACCACTTCGAAAAGGGGGTCTACTTCAACTAGTCCTAGTTCCTATACACTAAATTTTTGGAAAACGTGTTCGAAGCCCAAGATCAGGGATGGGCATTCTACTATTCTTGGTTGCTGCTCCTCATTGCGATGGTCGCATGGGAAGCCTCGAAGGATTTGGTCATCCCCTACCTAGAGCTGGATATGTGCACAGGGGCTCGGTATGCGAATCTATGGGATTCGAAGGATGAAAAGAGAATTGAAGATAATAAGGTCTTCTGGGTCCTATTCCAGAGCGGGCTCGCAGCTGCCATCCACTCTCGGCTGCGCTTATCACCCGAAATTTATGATAAGTACAAAATAATTGCAGCATTTCAAGTAACAATGTACAACGTATAGATAAAGGGTCGCAAGGATCCAGCATGGGTATCACTCCCGTACATGGTCGTTGACGAGGAGATTGACCGCCTCATTGCTACTTGGCCTCCACACTGGAAACTCGGCTTCAAATCAGGTACGAAGGACACTGCAGGTACGAGCACCACAAAGGTCACCCCACCTGACACCACCAAAGAGACCAGAGAACATGGTAAGAGTACTGGGAAAGGAGTGGGATCGGAATCATAGAAGGGTTTGCAGAAGGATTCGCAGAGGGATATGGGTGCAGAGGGACTAGATGCAAGAGGTGCTGACTCCCCTCGAGGTATGAAACAGACTAGTGGCCCTGTTAAGGGACCACGGAAGAAGCAACGAGCTCAATGGCCAAAACGCAACAATGGATTTAATCTGACAGAAGAGGACCTGGAGCAGATCACGGATGCAGTCACCCTCGCCGCAGAAGATAAATGTTGGCTCTGGAAGAGAAGCAGAAGGCCATGGTTGATACACTCCAGGCTGAGCTCTAAGCTCTGCAGCTCAAGACTGACACCTTGCAAACAAGTATGATTCAGGCAAGACCGGCCCTAGTGACAAGTGGCACATTAATCATTACAACAGAAAGTGACCTCTACCCTTTGCCAGGCGCAGCCCTCATGCTGATTCCACTCGACTTAGGAGCACAAGGCTAGGCCTGCACAGAGGTAAAATTAGACCTAGCTCGCCTGCCACATGAACCATTACAGGTCCTCCATGCACGCCTATTTGAAGAGATTCAACACAGGGACTGCAAAGTGCACTAGTAGCTCAGTACAACTGAGCAGACGATAGTAGAGAAAATTTTTGAAGTATCCCATGCACAGGCTGCATGTACCCTTGTCGTTGTGCAGCAAACAGAGTTGGAACACCTAATTAGTAGGCTCTATGTAGATGTCACTAAAGATATCCCAGCTTTTGCCACCCCCCAGGCCAAGATTGAAGGGCTTGTTGCAGCACTCAAGGCCTCGAGGATCGAGATCCAGGCGGTCAAGTTATATATGGAACAGCAAATTACAGCCTTGTAGGCCAAGTTACAGCTAGAAATTCCACCTAAGGTAAGGGCCCAACGAGCCACACTGGTCATAGAGGCCACCAATGTCATCACGGATCAGATTTCTCAAGGTACAAGACTGTTGGAGACAGCTATGTAGCTATGGAATAAGGTGCAACGTGATCCTCTCCTGTGCAAACTTACTCAAGAGTTGCGCCAGAAGGAAGAAGAGTTTGAGTAGCTAGAAGCCACTATGCCTACTCTGATCCCTACTCAACACCTGGCACGACTTCATACCAGCCACACACTGAGAGATGACATTGAAGAGCTCTGCCATAAAAAGAAGGTTCTCAGTGACCACCTTAAGCCTTGGGCTGATGAAGCCCTCAAGCTCTCTCAAGACGTCAATATCGCAGTCAAGCAACTGAACTAGACTTTGGAGAGTGTCACTGCTACAACAGAAGGTCCAACATCACAGAAGTTGGTGGAGATGGCTCAAAATGCTGCCGCACAGAGCGAAGGAGCGCTGCCCCCACTGGTTGATGCGATCAAGTAGCTCTAGGCGAAGATGGAAAACCCACAACCGTAGTGTCTCGGGACGAGTCACAAGGTTGTGTTGGGGGCTTGTTGGAATAGGGTTCTCAAACTTGCGTTTTTGGTACAATTTTGTTAAAGTCGGTCCTGCGTAGGGGTTTTGGGGTGGTTCAAAGCCCCTATTGTGTTGTAATGGGTTAAAGGGTAGCTCTAGGGTCCACAAACCACGGTTTGCGAACCATAGGATAACGAAGGCTATGATATTATAAATAGATAGATAGTTGGGCCTAGTAAGGGGGGAAGTTGATAGATTAATGCTATGTGCGAACTATTAAGATCTGTTTGGGTTGTTCTCGGTAAGGACTCCTGCTGGCTTTGTGCATGGAGATCCTCAATCCTGATGTGTGCGGACCCCGCTAGGCTGTGGGCACGGGCTGTGTTGGGTTGTAAGTGGATTTTTGATATTAATGAAGGCGAAGTATAGCTGAAGTATCTATGTGTTATTTGAATTGGTTATGTTTACTGTGGAAGCACATCTATGATATTTATTTAAGCTACGAATGTATCTGTATTTTGGAATTGGCATGAGTATATCTGTGATCTAATATTGGCTACGATTATAGTGCTCTGTGATGGTATTTGGTAATACGCACGTGGATGCAAATGTATTGATTAGATCTGATAGATTTTTTATGCTTATATGCTAATTACGCTATTAAAAGAGCTGCAAATAGACTCATTATGTGAAAACCTAATAAGTTGTGACCTAGATCTGCCTCAAATTACCTACTCTCTCATACTGCTTCGGGTGAGACCTTGGCCTGTGCAAGTAGGTCATTTTCGAAAGGGCCAGTAGTATAGGGGTTTGTTGGCAAACCTTAACCTCCGAACCTAGGTCTAGACCCCTCAAGCCAACAATCAAAAACATCTCGTGCTCTGAAATAGAGCATTTGAGCAGGTTAAAAATCATTAGAAGCACTTTGGGCTCGATGAAGCTACATGGGAGATGGATGATTAGAGGCATGTTATGTATCCATCATTGTTTGTTGGTGAAGGAAAATGAGTTTTGGTATTTGTACATATTTATGTATGGTTTCTATTGTAAATACTACAATGAGCTAAGTTATAAAGCTTCAATAAGCACTATGTTTGTCATATTCTTATGTCTGTCATGATGTTTTTGGTTTTGAGCACGATGTTAATGTAAATACTACAATGAGTTGGGTTATAAAGCTCCATAGGCAATATGTTTTTGATTTTCAACAATTTTTCTAAGTATAGGTGTGGTTTAACACTAAGGATGGTGTTACCCTAAGGGGGAGGGGCCCATAACAACCCTTGGTTAAAATTTCATATAATAAAAGTTAATAAATGTAAAATAAGACCACAAGCAAGGGACACTTATTCCAATCTAAATGTTCAGAAAAATATCCTAGTGGGAATCACTTGTTGTGTTTTATGGAAAAGGAAATGGCTAAAGATTTGGAAAGACAAAAAGGTATTTTTGGCACATTATTTATGAAAATAATGGAAATTAGGAGAAAAGGAAGGTGAAGTTCACATATTTCATGTGAGGAGGAAAATGAAGGAAAATGATGTAAAATTGAGGAAATTAAAGGCCTCATAAATAAAAATACCTCAGAGCATCAATTGGTAGCCTTTTTTCACTTTAGTGTTATAATTTGTCTCAGAGAGGAGAAATCACCAAGAGGATAAATAAAGTAAGTAAGAAAGGAAAGGAAAGGAAAAGGAATGGAAAATCAAATAAGGCCAAGGAAAGCAAAGGAAGGAAAGGATCAAGTAGCTTCAGTGGGAACACTTGCAGTTAATAGATTGCATGTGTGATTTCGTAGCTTCTTTTGACATGGAGGGTATGAACATGTTAGTATATGGTTATTTTGTTGTTATTTGCATGGAATTTCCGGGATTCGAAAGTGGGTTTTATCCTAGCCTTTCCACTTCTGGATATCCATGGTTTGATGGGATTATTCTTGGTTTTGAGCTTTGGATTTTCAAATGGTTTCAGAATATGGGTTGAGTTGGTCTCAGGAAAATTTCCAATGGCCTAGGAATCCCTTTACCAGTAATGGCAGGATAAATGGTAAAGTCTAAGGGTGCATATAGGAAAATTACTCAAGGATGGTGAAAAAAATTTGAGCCATCCAAGCTTGGTTCGATTTTGTGATCTCGGCACCAGTTTAAGTGTGATCACGGTATGGAGAGGGTGGAGGTGTTTTATCCTATGCATTCCTTTGGCTTTCTTTTGATTGGTTTATCCCATGATATCCCACATTTATTCTCGGAATATGGCATGGGGGTGACTGCATAAAGAGAGATTTTCCTCAACAAACCTATGGTCGGGTGGAACATGGAAGTACTAAACCGAGTTGGTATTTTCCTACGGTTAATAAAAGCTAGATTTCTCTTGCTTTGGGTAACGAAATGTACTAGTTATTTTGTGGATTTAATGGTTGTTCGTTTTTTTTTTATCTAGTTACATGTTGGTTATAAGCATGGTTTTATGACAGATCTTAGTCATTTCTCTATTCATGTACTCACTCATAACTAAATAAATAATGAATGGAAGATCTAATTGGTGTTATAACAGCTAATGTGAGAAGGTAGTGACCCTTCTTGTTAAACCTTAGACAAATTTTCAATCCCTTATGATCAGACTTGCATTCATGACCTGTACGTTGTATATTTACCAAGTGTTTGACATAACGTCAGTCCCAGTTGGGGATGGTCAGGTTAATTACTAGTTTTAATTTTTGGTTTACAATCATTGACTTCATGTATTTTATGAGTTTTGGAATTTTCATATTTTTCTTGGTATAGGATAAGCCTTAGCCATGGAAAATACCCTTAATTTTCATAGTAGTTGGCACAACATTGGTAGAAAAAGACCATAATTGCATTGATGCAAGCCTATGGGAGCGACGGGAAACCCACAGTTCCATTGATTCCTTGGAAAGGGAGCGATTATGGCTCTAGGTAAGGTACAAGGTGAGTTTCCACAGGGGTTGGTTACCTAGAGGGGTTGGGTTACTCCCGGAGGTCGTGTGGCACCTGAGGGAATTTAGTAAGATCTCAAGCTGTCAAATCCATTTTCTTAAGGTCATATAGGAGTTTTATTCATGTCATAGTAACCCCTCATCTCATGTTTACCCCAGGTAGTCCGGTGAAAGAGGGTAAATGTGGGAGGAGGCGATGTTATAGGCACATGATCTAATCATGAAGGAGCTATTCTTGGCCTTGATGTGCAAGTATACATGTTCCCTAACCTAAAACTCCTCAAATTACCTATGTTGATCTGCATAAATATTATGCCTTTACTGTGGTACCTTTAGATTCTTCTTGATAACTTGCATTTCCTATTCCATATCTACCAACATGTCCAGTCCAATGAATAACCTATTAACTGGATGACTCCAACTGATAGGAGTATTAAAACTCTACCATTGCCTCAAACAGAATCATCCTCAGTGACTCCTAATAACCATTTTTGTAAGAAAACTCCACCAGTGGAAGACACCCTTTCCACTTTTGTTCTTGATGCATGATGTACATCCTCAACATGTCCTCCAATATCCTATTGACCCTCTCCATCTGTACATCTGTCTATGGAGGATAATTTGTACTGAAGGAAAATTATGTACCCAACCCTAAAAATAACTCTTTCTGGAACCTGGAAGTGAAATTAGCATCTCTATCGGACACAATATTCTTCATAATACCATGTAGCCTCACTATATATCCAATTAAGACTTGTTCTAACTCACTAGTTGAATTCGTAGACATTACTGGAATGAAGTGAGCTACCTTAATCAACTTGTCAACTACCACCATAATAGAATAATGTTGTCTAGATGTCCTTGGTAAACCTATAATTAATTCCATGGAGATGACATCCCATTTACACTCTGGAATCAGAATCAACTGTAACAAACCCCCTGGATGCTTACACTCTGCTTTTACCAATTGACAATCGAAACATCTTGCTACAAACTTTGCTACCTCTTTCTTGAAGTTCGGCCAATGGTAGAACTAATTAATCATTTTCAATATCTTCTGATATCCAAGGTGACCTAAATATGGCTTGACATGCAATTTTGTCAAGATCATCTTCTTGAGCTCACTTTTGCCTGGCACATAGATCTTATCCCTAAATATGATCAAACCATATGTCGTGAGATGATAGTCCACATCCTGTTCACCTATACCTTATTGTTGTAAGCTTAAGTTGTTGGTACCTATCATCATGTTGTCATACCTACAAGATCGGATGCTATAAATATGTCCCATATGAACTCACAACTGCTATGTGACTTACATGTAGTCTTCTACTAAGAGTATCTACAACCTTGTTCTATTCACCCTTAATAGATCTAATCTCAAAGTAAAAGTATTTGATCGTAGTCAACCACCTAGCTTTCCTGTAATTCTGATTATGTTGGTCAAACAAATATCTCAATGCATTGTGATCACTCATCGGGATGAACCTCTTGCCAAAAATATAGTGTCTCCACATATTTAATGCATGGATTATCACTGCAAAATCAAGATCATGCATCACATAGTCCTGCATCAAAAACTCCACCAAGTCCTCTCTTGAAAGCATCTGTACATACCATAAAATTTATCTAGATCTGCAATCTTTAGAACTTGAGCATTTGTAAGAAATTGTTTTAACTATTCAAAACTTGTTGCACATTCCTCTATCTATTCAAATTTATTTTCTTTTCGCTAAGTAGTCTTAACATTGATGGTAATTGTTCGACATGATCTTCCTCATTCTTAGAATATATCAATATATCATCAATGAATACAATCACAAAATTTTCCATATAAGGGAGAAACACATTATTCATCAAGCACATGAAAGTAGCTAGAGCATTAGTCAAACCAAAAAAAACTACAACAAACTCCTAATTCCCATAATTTGTCCAGAAATAAATCTTGTGGATGTCCTCTTATTTGATGAATACCTAATGATATCCTGATCTCAGATCAATTTTTGAGAACACTACTACTCCCTTCAATTGGTAAAACAAATCATCAATCCTCAACAATGGATACATGTTGTTAATTGTCACCTTGTTCAGCCGCCTGTAATTGTTAGAAATTATGGAAGAAATAATAAACAATTTACTGAGAGAAATAAACATAAAATACCAGCAAAAAATCATTAACATAAACACAAATGTTTATTTGGGAAAACCCCAAATCCGGGGAAAAACCCAACCAATGAAATTTCATTAAGCATTGGCCAAAACCCTGACCAATCTGGCCAAGTGAGCCTTCACCACTCACCTCCAAGCCTACATTACAGTGAAGTCTTCCCAGCCTTTTATAGGCTCCATTACATGAAATACCATGGGCTGAAAACCATGGGTGCATAATACCATGTGCCCCAAAACCACTACTATTTACCCTAGTCAACATTGACTCTATCCCGAGTCAATTTTACCTAAAAATTCCCCCCTTAAAATTGACTTAGGGTTTATTGACTAAATCCAACCAAAACTGCTAAGTGAGACAACCCTGCTCACTCTAGCTCTTCCCCCCTCAAATTTTTACCCAAGGTAATTGTTAACTTGACATCCCCCCTATTGCCTAGATCTAACCCATACTTTACCAGTGATTACCCAGGGGTACGCATGCCATACCAGGTCTTACAGCAATATGCCCATTTACATGTAATAAATTAACTCCATTATAATAATATTTTTTTTTCATTATTTCTATTCCTTATATAATCACCCTCTCAACTTGAAAGACTTTGTGCCTGATGCTCTCCTAACATAGCAGAATTTGATGGATTCCCTTATCCAAATGTGGTGACTTCATCTCTGTCACGATTTCCTTTGGCATATGCTTCCTCGGATCCAACTGTAAAACAGTGTAAAACTCCTGCCAGAACATCATCGTCATTGTCATTGATGATGATGTCCAACCGTTTTCTGCCGCAAAAATCAGATCTCTCTTTCGCCAACACCACCTCATCGTAGCGCTTCACTTGCTCATGGTGCTTCATGGCTCTTACCATAATAAAGTGTTGAATTCCACTAGTACATTTCCTATCTAGCCTGATCTGTAATAGAGATCTCGATCCCTTTAATGAATTCTTGCACCTTTCGCACCCACTATAGTTTCTCCTACGTAGCTCACGTCCATGCCCATGCATTTTCTTTATACCCAAGTTCCCATTCCTATGCCTGCATTGTCTTATCCATACCATCGTCTCACCTTTATGATCTAAGCTCCATAGATTTATTTTATGAGACTAACACGATGCCCAATGCTTGGTTATCTTCACCGTCAAGCACTACCCCTGCATGTTGCATGCGAAGAAAACACCATCATCACTACTATCTCCATTACCTCACTTGATTACCTCATGTTGGTATGTTTTCGAACCTATCAGTGTATCCTGATTGGCTCATGTCATATCTTTTGACATAACACAATATATTTCTACCGCACTGGATAGTCCATGGCGAGAATCTCTATCAGCACCATTGCATACCCCATAGGTGAAGACTCCCCTAGCATGGATCACGCTAGAGCATCGCTTCCACTGCAAGCATAGATTGAAGTAGAACACTGTACCAAAAGACGATGGGCAGTGCAGAGCCCCCGATCACAGTGTGGTGACTATAAATTTCATAAACATGAGCTCTCCATTCTTGCCTTCCAGTATAGCAACTCTTCCAAGGCGGTATCACTCAGCGTACTATCATTTAACCTTAAACACCATTTTTAATTTGTTCCCCACCAGGTCTGTGTCAGATCTCTCTCTTGTTCGCAACAAACATGGCATTGATCAACAATTTCCCGAGCTATTTTCTTTAGTAGCAATATTCCTGAAGCCACAATATTTGAACACCTCTATAATACAAGAAAAATTACTTGGAGCACTGGACAGGTTCTCCATCCTCTCACCTACCACTATGGGTGAGAAAATTCACATGCGGAGGTAGATCCATAACCTATATACAAGCCACTTGACTTTCTCCAAGATCCCATCCCTAGTAGACTTGAGAACAACTCCATCTCATTATTGAACTTTCCCAACCAAAGGCGTTGCTTTTCTCATAAATCTGTGCACCCTTTGGACCGTTAGGGTGAGGAACCATGCACTAGGCTCCACACACTCCTTCGTGCTATGAGGTCCAAAAAACTGATGACCATAGTTGCCATTGTTTTCTCCATGATGCGGGTGCGACAATAGCACTCACATTTTTTCCATCAACCTCACAAGCCCAAATCATATCCCCATTCATAGGCCAATAAAACCCTTGACAACAGAGGCATCCCTCTGAAGCCAAATATGGCTTTGATACCATTTGTTAGAAATTACGGTAGAAATAATAAACAATTTAATGAGAGAAATAAACATAAAATACCAGCAACAAATCATTAACATAAACACAAATTTTTATTCAGGAAAACCCCAAATCCAGGGAAAAACCCAACCAATGAAATTTCATTAAGCTTTGGCCAAAACCCTGACCAATCTAGCCAAGTGAGCCTTCACTGCTCACCTCCAGGCCTACATTACAATGAAGTCTTCCCAGCCTTTTATAGGCTCCATTACATGTAATACCATGGGCTAAAAATTGTCGGTGCACAATACCATGTGCCCCAAAACCACTACTATTTACCCTAGTCAACATTGACTCTATCCCGAGTAATCAATTAATAACCTGAGAGTGCCATCCTTCTTCTTCACAAACAATATTGGTGTACCCCAAGGCAACACACATGCCCTAATGTGTCCCTTGTCAAACATTTCCTTCAACTACAACTTTATTTCCACTTACTCTCAAGTGCTCATCATGTATGGTGCCTTTGATGCTTTTGTTGCTCCTGGCAACAACTCAATTAAAAATTCCACTTCTGTGTTAGGTGATAACTCTGAAATATTTGCTGGAAACACATCCTGAAACTGTTGTAAAATTGGATACCTCTTCAAGACCTCAGCATCAGCGACATCCTTACCTTTATCACTATAAATATGAACTGCAAATAATACATGTTAACTCCCTCCAGTTTCCTAAGGTTGAGAAAGGAAGCAAAAGGGATAACGCCAGACCAATATTTAGATTTGGTATCTAGCCTTACCAAACTAGAGAGGGAGCTCTCAATATCAAGCTCACAATCGATGGATATGACTGGATAATAAGGATTTTGGGCTAGTTAATAAGCTAAGTAGGGTATTATTTAGGGTTTGTTGGACAAAGAGCATTAGGTCTCAGAACTAGGCAAGGTATCCCAAAGATCAATTTCAGATATAGTATGAAGCAAGGTAGGTATGATAAATGTGACAATTGTTTTTTTATTGTAGTGTCGGTGAGGAGAAAATAATAGGATTCAAGTGCACAAAGCATGAATTCACTTTTTTCAGAGGATGACACATTTAGATGCTTATCTTAAAACAAAAACAGAGCATAAAATAATGATTTTTGTTTTAAAACTTAAAAGATAAATAATGGGAAGAAATTACATGGTTGATAACAAGATCTAATCGTCAAATATATAAGAAAACAAAATAAAAACAAAGCCACTAAAAATTACACAATAATTCCATGAAAATATCTACAAATGTTTGTTATCTTTCTGCAAATGATCAGTACACTAGTTCCAAGTCTCAGCCACAAGTATCCAATCCTCTCAATGAATTTATTTTGAGTACATATATAAAATAAAACAATATTCCACCTCTAGGGGTCGAATCCTGATCCAAAGAAACTAATTAATGAATCTAATGACTCATAGTGTATTCCTAGGGGAGTTAGAAACATCATTCCCCTTTTTTAGCTAACAAGTTAAGTTTTTGTATTAAGTCATTAAACAAAAGATACTTTAAAAAATATGACCATAAATAAAATTATTAACCATCAAACAACTCATGAGACAATTGTTACTTTTACCATTTTAAATTTTGACCTCCATGTGTCAAGAAAAAATTTTAAATCCAAAAACACAGCGAAAAATCACAGAAGCACAACGCCTAGTAGCAGAATGAACTTTGGCAAGATGTTTTGATGACATTTGAGAGATATTTGAACTTTTCTTAAGGCTGGTATAGGTAGCTTAGTATGTCTAATACACCTTTGAAGCTTCAAGTCACCAAAAATGAATCTCTAAGACACCTCAAAACTTATTAGAACATAACTACTCCAAAAGTGCAGCGAGTGACTCAAAGGAATGGCAAAAGGGTGGAAAATAGGTGGTTACTGACCCTTTTTTGAAAATCCATGAACTGAAAAGTAACCCCAATTATATTTATGGAATGTAATAACAAAAATACACCTCCAAATTATTTTCAATCTTCATTTGGAGCCTCTGAGAAAAAGCGCAACGAGCACACACTATGTTTCTGTGTATTAGTTTTTCCTGTGTGACAAAAAGCTCAAAAATTCACAAAATTTTGCCAAAATTTCTCTCTTTTTCCATATTTTTGTCCTGGCTTAAAACGTTAAGGATGCATTAGCCTATAGATTCAAATTATATTTTTCCTTGAGCTTTCTAAGGGTCTTCTTGAGCTTTTTCTTCATGATTTTAACCCTAATTTTGCAAATAGTGTTTCTAGTGTAATAATGCCTTGCCATGTGCCTCTGCATGGTAGTGTCTCTATTTTCATTCTTTAGTAGCTTCTATAGGTGTTCATTTAATACCCCATGCCATAATTCCCTGTCTTCTTCAACTTCAGTAGTTATGATTTCATTGATGTCTTTATGGGCTTGTGGAGGATATGGCTCTTTTTCATGTTTTTTTCTTCTTGCCTCTACTCTAGTTTTAGGCCTTCTTTGTTGTACCTAAATGTATTTGTCCTCCAACTACTCCATATCAATGATGGCCTTACCCTTATCCTTTTCTACCATAACCTCTATCATGTTGGATGATGGATGGTCCCCTTGTGGTTTGCTTTACAACAATAGGTTTAGTTTGGGCTCCCTATTATCTTGCTGCAAGAAAGATACCATGAAAATTTCCTTGGAAATATATTTTTGAGCTCCCTGATCTATGCCTCTTTTTCTTTGATTGTATCTTTAGCTACCTTTTCTTCATGGTGTTCTTCTTGTAGGTCTGCCATTTCAAGTTCAAGAGGTATCCCTTCCTCATGTTGTAGAGGTGCATCATCTCTATCTCTAGGTGATTTCTCTCTTATATCTTCAACCTGAACTTATTTTTAATGGACAACCTCCTTATGTAGTTTCTTAGGATGCAACCTAGTTGTAGGTCTAGGTGTAGGTATCTCCTTTTCAATATCAGGGAAAAAAACTAACATCTTACCTCTATTGTAGGTCTCTGAAAACTCTGCTCTAGGCTGATTTTTGTCACTAATGGCTTGCTTGACGACCCAACCTCTTGTGGTCTAACTAATGAAGGAACACTTGGGCTCTCTGACTGACTTGAGGCAGGTATAGGAGAATCTACCTCTAATAAGGTCTCGCATGGAATGTTGATCTATGTGAGCTAGTAGAGAACTATGAATTTGATCAAATCATGATGAAACAATCTTTCCTAATGGTATCTCCATTTAGTGTGCACTTTCTCAGTCATCTTAACCATGCTTATGAACAAGTAATTGGGTAGATTTAGTGGTTTGATGGAAGCGAAGTGCATCAACAATATTATGTGATATTGATACAACCTACTAAACCTGCATTCACAAGTGAAATATTTCATAATCATCTTCATTAAAGGAGTATATTTATCCACTAATTTCCTCCAAGGGAAAATATGGGAGGGAGATTCCTTATACTTTGGTTTCGGGAACACTTTATAATTTTCTATGTCCAAATCCATCCCCTTAAACCAAATTTATCCTTTGTTATGGATACCAGTGGCTGAAGCTATGACCTATGTTGATACCAAGAATTCCATCCCTTCTATGGTGGTCTTCTTCCTCTTAAAATTGGTGGCAAATAGACTAGTTAGCTTACAATGGTATCCCACCTCTTGTACTTTCTCACAAAACCTAGGAAGCTTGCCTCTTCAAATGAGCTCTTGATGAAATCTGAAGCATTGATCTCCTGCATATGAGTTGGCTCATATCCTGAGATCTATCCCCCCCTTGTTGTATTTATTCTTTTCACTGGCCATGCTATTGGTTTTACTTGCATTAAGGGAAGTTTGAGGTCTAAAATGGGCCTCATAAGAAAATTATAAAATAATAGTAGAAATAATAAAATAAGATTTGATGACATCATCAAATTTTAGAGGGAAAAAAGAAAAAACTACTTTTTCAACTCATATTTTCAACTTATCTCCCAAATGTTTTACTCAAATTTCAAGCAGGAGTACTCGTTGGATGCAAAATTTAATTCCTCATCCAAGGAGTACCCATGTTGCATACTTTCGATGGACCCTGCTACAAGAAAAATGAGAAATCATGAAAAACATGATTTCAATCACATTTTTTCATTTATTTCTCATTTTTCGCGTAGCAGGGTCCATCAAAATTATGCAACATGGGTACTCCTTGGATGAGGAATTATATTTTTCATCCAATGAGTACTCCCACTTGAAATTTGAGTAAAAAATTTGGGAGATAAGTTGAAAATACAAGTTTAAAAAGTAGTTTTAGTATTTTATTATTTTTAATCTTTTTACCCTTTTACTTAAAAAATGGTGAATTATCCCCCATGGTTGACATCATCATCTTGAATCTTATTCGTTCTTATAAATTTTATTTTGGTTGTACATTTTTCTTAGGAGGCCCATTTTAAACCTCAAATTTCCCCTAATGACTGAAAACCCTAGCTTGATAGGGGAAATGATAAGGGTTTAGGGCTGCAAAACAGGGAAAACATAGTAGTTATTTTAGGGAGGGAAATGGAGGGGATAGGAGTTAGGGAAAAATTTTGGGGTAAGGCTAGATGTTAAGAATATAGGGGTAGTGAAATTTATTAGAAAGGGTGAGGGAAGGAGGGGAAAAAGTGAAAAACACAAGGAAAATCCAGAAACACAGCAAAAGCGCAGTGTGGGCCTGGGTTTGTTTTGGAAAAGTGGTGAGATGGGGAAAATAGGTATGAGAAATGGTTGGGGAGGGTCTATGAAGTGTATACAAGGGTGTTTAGGTAGAAAACATAAGGATTCTCTCCTTGGAAGAAAGAAAAAAACATGAAATCTTAAAAATGAAGCATAAAACCCCAGGAGAGGGATTTCATCACTTTTTGAAGGAAATCATTGCATGGAAGGGTTAATGAATGCTTCAATTACTTATTTAGGAGTGTTGAAAATTTCTTGGATGAGAAATTACCTGTTGTTTGCTTGCTTTGACCTTCAAACTCAAAAACGCAGCGAATGTCTAGAAGTGCAGCAAAAGTACATCAGAAACATAGTGAGCTGATGGGAAAGTCGTTTGGTGATGAAAATAGATGCTTTGATAGTTGAATGAGGAAAAATGGTGGATAAGAGTGTTTGGAGGATTAAATGAAGCTCTTAAGTTATTGGATGCTCTTTTATTAGCTTGAGACTCAATTTTTTGCTTTGGTGGTGGTGTAACATATATGTACTTTTGAGAAATGACTTGATGAGGTGATTGTACTACAACATAGTTTCATGAAAAGGGAAATGTTACCTTTTTTACTTTATTCCCTAATTTGATAACTCCCATGATGGTGACCCAAATGATGGACATGAATCTCTTTTTACTTTCGATCACTGACATTATGATGACAATCAAATATAAATCCTAGACCATGACCTATATGATGGAACATTAACTCTTTTGATGACCTATGACACTTAAATGATGACATGACATGATGAGTGATGATGACCATGATAAATTCAAGGGATTATCACTAACCTAGACGATAACCAATGACCATATGACAACAGATAGATGTCAAATTTATTTGATTTTTTTTTTAAATATAACCATTTGATGCCAATACCTTATCAATCACATGGAAAGAGTACATTTGATCACTGGTGACTCATATACATTAACATTGGCTCCAACTGGGGATGAAAGCTCCTTTAGGAGGTGTCAAGAAAACCATAGACCAGGTTTCCTCATCCTTTGGGAAATGGAATCAAAATAAAACACTTGAAACTCAAATTACTGACTAACTAAGCTGAGAAAAATAAAAACTGGCTTGACTTGACTCAAAAAACGATTTGACCTTTAACTTTAAAGAGAAAACAACAGCTTATTAGAGAAGCCTTATTTCCTTCTCCTCGGACTTCAAACTTATTTGAAAACTTCCTTTATTCTTTGAAATCAATTAAAATGTTATTTACAAAGAAAGTGAAATATTTTCTTCAAGATTAGGTAAGATAGTGTTTGAGAAGCTTATCATTCACTAGTCCTCCTCGAAGTGATTTCCCATCGATATCTTCTAATAAATAATCATTTTTCCCTCTGAATGATAAAATCTTGTAGGGTCCTTTCCATAAGTTCTCAAACTTACCATGTTTGTCTTTGTCCTCATTTCGGTAATCCCACTAAAGAGCAACATCCCCCAAGTTAAAATCATCACCTTTAGCTTTCTTGGCATAAATATTATTGATCTTCTCCTAGAGCTTTGAGAAGTTACTAAAAACTTCTTCCCTAGACTGTTGCAAATGGCTCATTTGATTAATTCTTCGCTAAATTTCATTTGGTTCACTTTCAATCTCTTGCAGGATTTTCATCATTGGCAATGCTAGAGAAGTTGGAAACACTATATCTATACCATAGACTAGTTGAAAAGGTGACATGTCGATAGATTTCTTTGTTCTAACTCTGTCTGCCCATAGAGCATTAATTAAATTTTTGTGCCAATTCCTTTTTTTTTCTTGCAACACTTAAAGACAGTCTTGGAAAACATTGTTATGTCATCAAGATATATGACCCAAAAAACATCCTTCTCATTGGAAAATGTGATATCCATTGCTCGTTGAGATGTTTCTCCTTCATTTTTCAATCCAAAGGGCATTTTAGCATACATAAAAGTACCCCAAGGTGTTGTAAAGGTTGTATTTTCTTGGTCATCTGGATGAACCAAGATATGATTGTACCCAAAATATCCATCTAACAATGAAATCCTAGAAGAACCAACCACCCTTTGAAGGATATGATCCATCTTCGGAAGTGGATAGTTGTCCTTCAATGACACTTTATTCAAATTATGAAAATCAATACACAAGTGAATTTCACATGTCTTCATTTTTACCTGTACTAAATTTGACAACCAATCTAAGAAATAGATAGGGACAATAATACCAGTTGTATACAATATGTTTACCTCTTTTTCAATGGAGGGCAATAGCTTTGGATTCATACTTTTGAGCTACAGAAAGGATTTTGATCAGGTTTTATGGGAATGGTATGTTGAGTTATGCTCTTGTCATACACCTTTAAATCACCATATTCCCATGCAAAAACACCAACAAATTCAGTCATGAGTGCTGCATATTTACCTTTCATTTCTGGACTCAAAGATTTTGATATCTTAACCATTTTTGTCTTCTTAGGAGTGCCAAGAGTAAGATCTTCTACTCCTACCTTAGTTGGCAGCATTGTTGGTTTACGTGCAACATCATCATGATCAAAAATATCCTCCAAGGTTACTAGACCTCTTGGGATTTGATTTATCTTTCAGTTGTAATATCTTCAATTCTGCTTCATACATTTCTTTATCATCTTCATAAAATTTATCATTAATTTATGAGCTAAAAAAATATTCCTCCATCTGTGAGAAATTGCTAATATGTTTGTCATTCTGGAAGACTTGCCAATATCGAACATTTTTCAAAACAACAGGCCAACTTTGGACATTGATCTCATACTTCTTGTTGGGATAAATAGGAATCTTGAACATACTAGCTGAAGTGACAAGGGCATCAACAATGATATTATTGTTCCTTGGAATCAATGATAGTGCGTATTTAATGAAGGTATTAAGAATGTAGAATAATGCATTACAGTATGTTCACATACTAGGATGTTTGGCCTAGTATTCCCCTTTGAATTTCTTTATTACCAACTCAGAGTCGCCATATACAGGAATATTATTAGCACCTATTTTCTTGTGAATTTTAAGACCATCTATCAAAGCCTCATATTCTGCCTCACTGTTGGAACAATAAAATGCCAATTTATAAGAGTACATCCAGATAGTAGGAGGAATATGAGATGACTGATTCATGGGACCATTAATCCAAATTCCAATTCCAACTGCTTCCTTACCTAAAGCTCTGTCAAAATCCATAGTCCATAAGTCATTTTCTTCATTGGGAAGCTCAATTTTAGATGACTAATTTTGATTATCTGTTTGAGAATGATCTGTCGTCCCAACAAGCTCTGTCTCATTCATTGTTTCAGATGTCATTTTTACTGATACACTTGGTTCCAGTTTTCGCTTTTCTGCACTTGAAATTTCTTGAACACAATCTGAAATCTCAGAAATTTCTTCTCTTTATTCCATCAAATCTCTAACAATTTTTAACAATCATCATTTTACAAAAAAAATGATTCTAAATATGTATTAACAACATGAATTGGGTGATTATGGGGTATTTAATTGCTACTAATCATGTACTTCATATTTTTATCCCTATATAATTTTCTAAGATGTCCAACAACTAGTATAGTAGCACAGGATAAGTATAACTACAAATTTCCTTTAAGTTTGGATCCCCATGATCGGGAAAGAAGCCTTCCATATCTTGGATGAATGTCAGCTACACCAATGTTCGTAATAACATTCTTAGCTATAACTTGATGTAAGGACACCACTAAATCTTTGATGAGACCAAGACACTTAACCCTTCCTAAGTCAAAATAAGAGAGGTCATGGTATTTCCTAGTAATATCTAATCCTAATTTGTCCATGATGGCTTTAGGCATGAGATTATGCGAGGCCCCGAAGTCTAGCACACCATTATGGAGAATCAAGTTATGAATTCTAAGACTGAGGTAAAAAGGTGGAAATTTACTGTCTTCTAAGTTAACATCTACAGTAGGGCCAAAAAAAAGCTCGAGGTGGTCATCACTAGCATTTACCATATCAGAAATTTGGTCAACCTTAAGAATTTTGGCTACTTGAAACTTGTATTGGTCATTCTTGATTAATTCATTCAATGGAATTGAGACTTTAAGCTTTGAAATATCATTCTCAAGCCTGAATAAAGAAGAATGTTTTTCTACCTCTTTAGATGGTAAGTCCTTCTTTTTGGGTTGTTCTCTAATTGGGGTCACCTTTTTTTGTCCTCCAGCTTGAATTTATTTTTCTTTCTTCAGACTGCTAGTGGAAGATTCATTCATTTTTCCCTGATTTGTAGCAGCAAGTCCTTTATCTTTATTTTGATTAAAATTTATGGGCACATTCCTATTTCTCATACCATATTGCCTTTGCACTTGGTTAAGGGCTTTTTGGTAACATTTTTGATAATCCTATGTTTTGTACTGCCATCATATCATCATTAGAAAGAACATATTGCTGGTCATCAAGTACATAAGGTTCTTCAAAAAATTAATCTTCCTCGGTAAGGAAAATGGGTTGTTTTTTTTCCTCAAAAATATGATTTTCTTCTTCTTCATCAGTTCCCTCTGTGTAATTTTGCTAAAAAGGAGCACAGATCTGCTACTGAACTTGTTGATCTTGACCCCTCTGCTCTCTTTTTTTATTCTATATTGACGTTGCTGTTGTTGACCTCTAAAGTTAGGATTTTTGATTTGTTATTCTTCTTGTCTATCTATGATGATCATCTTTTCCATCATCTTCTCCATTGTCTTAATCAAAGAATAAATTTTACCCTTGGATGAAGTGCATGGCTCCTCCTTTATGGTAACCCTCTTTTCTAATTTCATATTTGGCTTTTTGATAAGTAGATTTTCCTCAACACTTACTACATTCATTTGCATTTATTCAAGGGTAGTAGGATTTCTCTCCCTCAATTGGTAGGCCATATCTGGATCAAAAGCATCTGGATAATGAATAAGTGCTAGGCCATGATGAGGATTAATGTTTTCTGGGATAGAATCATATATCCTATTAAATCTGGCTATGAAATCTTGCACAGGTTCATTTGTATTTCTCTTCAAAGTATTGTACTTGCTAGAATTTGGAGAGGTTTCTTTTTCTTTTCCCACTTTGCTAGGAATAGGTCTAATAACTGTTGTGAGTTGGCTACAGAAGCAGTTGTTAATGAATGGAGCCATTTCTTGACTTTCCCTGAAAAATTTGTGCTCTTATGCGCATTTTTGCACCATCATTATCAATTTCCTCAAGATCAATAAAATCAATCACTTTAATTATATGTTGTTGAGCAGTGACCTATGTTGTCCCATCAAACAAAGGAAATAATTGACCATAATTTGAGGCAAAGCAGTAATTTTTGGTGGTAAAATAAAAGGATAAAATCTTGGCATGACTATTGTATAAGGTTGTATGGAAATCACAATGGGAGGTGTTGAATGAGGAAATGGTTGCAAAGGAAGTGATGAATTGATAGTGGAGGATGATGGATCAGTTATATGATGAGGTGTAGTAGTAGGTATATAAACAAACAAAGTATCTTGTTGGTAATGGATATATGCCTTTTCATTGGTTATTTGGAACTGATCAACCATGCTCTGAATTTTGTAAAAATATGACTAGACCTTACTATCACCCTCAAAAGAAGAAGACTTGGAAAATGAATGGGATAAAAAATTGCTTCTGAGATGAAACATTTTGACTTAGACTTGAATAAAGATACTCAAATTTGAGGTCAAAGGATAAATATTCAGGAGCAACCAACCTTGCAGGAAAAGAGGTAGATCTTACAAGTGGAGGAGTATCCTTTTTAACTTCTTGAGACTGTGACCTATGTTTTCTCAATAGCCTCTTAGGGTCATTAACTATTTTTGAAGGATTAGGATCAGGATTGGACCTCGTATGCCTTTTAGGAGCTATTTTTTTGTTGATTCTACACTTTGGATTGAAATGAATAAATAAGCCTTCTTTGAGTGCTAGCACATGTCACCTGTTGGGGTCCTGTGATTTGGCATATTGGCATATCAAATGACAAGGAAACATCAAAACCACTTTGGAATCCTAGGATATAGCCCTCCTGGATTCAAAGAGGGATATCTCTATATGTGTTTATAATGATATGCTTTTAAATCTTATGATATGATATTAGGATAGTTATGAAGCACAAGGGATTTGTTTGTTTTTGGTTGGGAATCATTAAATGAGAAGGTCATGTGAAGTGAAGGAGGAAATAAGTGGAAAGATGTTTTGGCATGGGAAGATAGGTCAAGAAACAGTGCTAAACCATTGGACTATGAAGTCATAAAAGGGTGTACTTTCACAACAACTATTCAAGGGTTTTCATAAGGGAAGTCATCTATATCAAAAGATATTTTAAGTTGAGTTTGTGGTATGGAACATTAAGAAGTGTGGTGAAAGAAGCAAACATATAAGAAAACAAATGGCAGCCTAAGATTAGGTAAGGACTTTTAACCTATCCTGCTTTCAGCACACTCTCAAGGGTAGAGAAAATTTAAGATAAACATAAAAAGTAGCCTAAGATCAATTAAGGACTTTTAACCTATCCTACTTTTGGCATACTCTTAAGGGAAATCTTCAAAACAGTGGTTTAAGACTAAATAAGGGGTAGAGCTAACCATAAACTTCCTTGATTAGGACTCTACTTAGCATGCAGTGAAAATATCATTCAAGAACAACATCTCAAGTTGTACTCAACAAGACATGGGCTCACCAGCATTCCTCGATTGGTTATACTCTATTGATCCATTATCAAACACACATTTATAAGAAAACATAAAGATAAAGCTTATCAGTCAGAATTAGGGTACTTTTGGAAGTAAATCCTAATCTATATTTGTTGTTCTTTATCAGAGAATATGAACAAAGTGGAAACATAAGGAGAATAACAATTACAGTAATAATAACATCACCAATGATTTAGATCATGATCCAGTGAATCTTCTTGTCTATTTGATGTCCAAAACCAGTTACATACTTTGAGTCCAATAGCTTTTACAGTCTGATACTTCTCTTCCCAGCCTACTATATTACAACTACTCAGCAACTCTTACTCAATAACAGTTCAAACAATTAACAATTTTCCAACCCTTTACAATGAGTTTCCTGCGAATAAGTATAGGTGAGAGAGGAAGAGTGTTGAAGGAAAGATCATAAATATCAGTTAAGACAGAGGGGGAGAGGTATTTGAATTCCCATTCTACTTAATGGCCATTGCATTAACTGATTGTACCATTTTAGTAGTTTTTCCTATCTTTGAGGCATATCTGGTAGGCTGGTAATAACTCTGAAGTGTGTTCTTTGAAGATAAATGTGGTCGAAGTACTCTGTTTGACCTCTGAGACAAGTAACTGTCATATTTCAATTCTGAGGCCTCCCATGACTATGCAATAATTGTTTTGACAGTTTTAAAGAGGTTCTATCATTAGGATGGCTGTCACGGTGTCTTTGAAAAGTAAAGTAGACTACAGGTGTCCTTTCTGGTCTTTGGAGGAGTAAATATCCGTGATGGTCTGGCAATTAAGGTGGTCTTTTTCTGATTTTTCATGCTTTGTGGCTTTAAACACTGATTTTGGCTTTGGTTGTGCTTTAAAGCCTCTCCAATAATCTCTCTACTTTATTCACTGCACTAACTGGTTTAGCTTTAATCAATTTGTCTCCAACTGTGTCTTTAACTTTTAATCTTCAAACTAAGCCTTAAAATCTTCAGGCTTTAGGCTTTAATCCCTTAACCTTTATCTTCTGATACTCTTCACTGTCTTGGTGTGCAGGTGGCTCAGTTTCCTTCTTCGCTGGAGGGTCTTATTACTCGACTAGTGTTCATGAGGCACTAACCAAATAATGACAATCAAACCTTTTATCTCCCTTTACGCACATTTTTCCTCGAGGATCTTCATCTTGGACTCTGTGCAACTCTGATTTGCTGTGGGACAGCTTTAAACCTTTAAACACCATGAAACCTGCACAAAATAACCAATATGTTATATGAAATCCCATGTTTTTGGTTTTAATTTCTTTAAAGAGGCTCGGGAGTAGCGGAAGTGTAGTGCAGAGGAGATGGAATGCAGGTAGAGGTTTAAAATTTGCATTGGCGCGAAGAACTGAAAAGCGGTATTGGAAAATCGTCAGCGATTTTCACTTGAGGTGAAAGCAGTAAGTGGTTTGGGACCGATCAAAAGTGATACAGTCTAGTGGCTGATGCGTGTCCCTTGCAAAACCACCTATTTTGTGTTAAAAACGCATGGAAGGGGGGGGGGGGGGGGTGACGAGTTTGTGCGCAATAAAATCTTGGCCGTCCGATCTACGAGGAGATTTGCAGATCGATGGTCCACGCATCGCGCGATACAACACCAAGGCATGGGGAGAAGATGGAGTGGGGCTAGGGCGCGACGAGTTCTGGGCTGTTGGATCTGGGGGGGCCAAATCAACATTTGAGATTAACTGCGGGGGGATTGGGGGGTATGGAAGGATCTCGTTGGCGGGGTGCCTTCGCAGTGAATGGGGAAACACTGGCCGTCGGATCAGGAGAAAATCAACGGTGGAGATTAACTGCGGGGGGAATAGGGAGTACGGGCCACTTTTGTCGGATGCCCCCGCCGTAAACCTACACCGTTGATCTGGGAGGAATGGACAGTCCAGATTGAATCAGGATATCGAAGATTAAAGGTGGTGGATGAGGGGTCAGGGGAATGGTGAAGTTGCGAGGAAGCGAGGGCCGTTAGATCTTGAGGATCAACGACAGAGATTAAATCAGAGAATGGCAAGCAGAAGGGGCTTGGAACGAGGAAACGGGGATCACCGATGTGCGATGGATGATTCGTCGATGGCCGTTAGATCTGGCGGATGATTAACGGCTGGGATCAAATCGGGGAATCGGTCGTCGGCCAGAGAGGAGACAGGGGAGCGAGAACTTTGGGAAGTGCGATGCGCCGTTGAACGATGGGCGATGGGGAAGAGTGTAGACTGTCTGATCTGGGGGAGAATGAATGGTCCAGATCGAATCGGGATTTCGCATTGGCAGCGAACACCTTTAACAAGGAAAAAGGTCGCGGGGATCGGTGAAAATCCGAAATGTTGATGGAGTGAGGCGCTTGGTCCCAGGGTGCGGTCTTATGGTGGAAGAAAGGGGCTCATGCTTAAGCAAAAGGGGCTTAAAGGCCTAATGCTGAAAAGAGCAGAAACGTTTAAAAAGGTGGGTTTTTAGACTTTTTTAAAGGTTTTGATAGGGTAACAAAGGGTAGTTTAAACCATAAAAAAGGAGTTTTATAGGTTTAAAGGGTTTTTATGGGAAAATGAGGGTAAATGAGGGAGAAAAGGGGATTTTTAGGGGAATGAGATGATGAGTTAGGATAATTGAAAATGAGTGAAGAAATGGGTGAAATGGGGCTTATAAAATGATGGGAAATGGCTTTGAAACAGTTCCTTTTCTATCAGCAGGGCTTCTTTGAAAAATATTTTGTGGAAACAGCAGTGAATATGATTTGTAAGATAAAAGACACCAAGAAGGCTTCAAGAACTAGAATTTTTCCATGAAGATTGCTTCTTGAAGGCTTAAGAACATATTTTGCGATCATTTGTTGTGACAAAATTTACTGATGGCTAACATCACCTACAATTCTAGCCTTCAACAAAGTATAACAAATATCCCCAGGGAATATTTGACACTTCAATCCCTGGAAACGATGCCATAAAATTTTAACTCCCTCCAATTTCCCAAGGCTAGTACATTTGGTGGAAATTCCGACACTTGGTTCCGACACTTTTGACCAAATGTCGGAAATTTCCCCAAAATTTTTCAAAATTTTCAAATCCCGCCCGAAACTGTCGCTATATTGAAGTTTAGAGACAAGTGTCGCAATATCGACACTTAGACAAAGTGTTGCAATTGCGACGTTTGGAGGAATCTGTCGGAATTGCGACAGTTTCGGTAATAGTGTCGAAATTGCGACATCATAGAGGAAAGTGTCGCTATTGCGACGTTTGAGGAAATCGTCGCTATTACGACAGTTCAGGAAAAGGTGTCGCTATTGCGATAGTTTCGGTAGACTTGAAGAATCGAAGTAGGAGGCCATTTGAATCAAAGATCTGGCCGAACCAGAAGCTGTAAGTAATTTCAAGTATATGTCATAGAAGAATTGTTTCAGTACTTCTCGTGCATTTTGTTGATTTAGTTCTGTGTAAGAATGCCTCGAGTCTTTGTATACTGAGTATGAGGGAGAATCTGTGATTGTTTTAAGGTCTGTCTTTATATTCAGTGATAAGAGAATATGAGGAATGCATGAATAGTTCTGTGATAAGAGTTAATAGGGAACTTGTGTATGTATCTAAGAAATGGTTGATTGAATAGTGGGGTCAAATCATAAATTTGGGAGTAAACGATATGTTCTAGGTGTATGTGTAGGAATTGAATAATTGAGGTGAGTCTCATTGAAATTGAGGCCTTTGTGTAAGGCGATGACAGTGAATTGAACTTAGGGGTTCGTTTCCTGAAGAAGGACTTGGTTCTTTTCGAATTCCCCTAGATTATATAGATCCTTTGTTAATTTGAATACGCAGTGCACATAGATCTGCATCTGTGTCGGGATTGGTATACCTGATTCACAAAATCGACATAAATGCTTCCAAGCCACAATGCAGTAATTAGTGGAGAATATGATTCTGTGTGAAGGGTTGATAAAACACGTACAAAATGTTGAAGGCATAACATAATAAGGCATTGAATGGAATAGGCAGAACAGTGACGAAGAAGGAGGTGGAATCATGAGCACCATTAGCGAAGGTGGTTTTGAGGAACGAAACCATGGTATTCGCGTTGTTGAAAGGCGGTTAGTTGTTTTCAAAAAAAAAATGCGATACACTCCTGAGACCAACACGTGTCCCCGAGCGGATTTGTAAAACCGCAAGTTTCGCATTTGTTTTGAGTGTTAACGCTTGGCACCAAAGATTTTTTGAAACTTCGTTATCGCCATCGGATAGAGGTTTGGGGCACAACATAACATGGATCGTTGGATTCATTTGACGGTTAACTAAGGTATGGCCCAACATTTTTCGCCATTTAAACATTTATTTGATAAGTTTGATGTGTGGGGCCGTGAGTGCAATGTGTATTAAAATATCGCGCCGGTTTAATGTTATGAGTTGAAGTTTAGCGTTTATAAAAAGGGGCTAAACCATAGTAAAAGTGGTTAAGGTGAAGACACCATAGTCGGGGTGTGTTATTTAAAATAATTAAGGATCGAAATTAAAAGAGGCTCCGAATATAAGAGCTTTCGAAGTGAGATATGATAGAAGCACTTCATTAAAAGGACTAAGGGTACATTTATGGTATTTGATGCGAATAACAAGTTTTGGGTGGAGAATCAAGGTAAAGAATGAAACCGTTGTTAAAGAACTCTTGCCTAAGGATGAGTTGAGTTTAATGTAATAAGCCGAGGGTGGATTGTATGGTTTCAATAAAGGAGCATATTATATACATGAAGGGGTTTTATAACCTTTGAAGAAAAGGTAAGAGAGAGTTGGAATTTGACCATTGGTGAAAAAAGAAAAGCTCCATTTGTATATTTAGGTGTATGGCCTTATAACTTATGGTTAGTGAATTTGAAAGAAGTGTCCACAAGCTAATGGTTGAAAGTGTAAATGTGGGCGTTGATTTGAATGATAAAGAGACGATGCATTGCTATATGCACATAGGTAGAGGGAGAGTATTAATTTAATATCTCAAATCTCCAATTTGAGATATTAAAACATTTAGACAGAGTTTATTTAATTTTCCAATTCAAGTAATCAGAACAATGTGAGTTTGCCCAAATTGTGAATTGCTTGGGCATGAAAAATTTGAAGGCACTTTACACACAGAATGAGATTGAAATTTTGAGTAAACATGGACTGTGGGTTTTACCCCGTTATCATTGTTCCTCCGGGCGGCTGGGCGCACCATGTCGCACCTTGTGATGGCCGTGTCATCGTAACCCCTAACCCCTTAAACACTAATTCCCAACCCCTAACCCATTTAACCCCCTAAACCTCTAGTAAACCCCTAACCCATTTAATCCCTAAACCATAAACCTCTAAACCCTTAACCCCTAACCCCTAAAACCTTAACCCCTAACCCACTTAACCCCCTAAAACCTAAACCTATAAACCCTTAAACCATTAACCCTAACCCCTTAAACCCTAAACCTATAAACCCTTAACCCCTAAAACCTAACCCCATTAGCCCATAAATTCTAACCCCTAAAATCCTTAACTGCTAAATCCCCCAACCCCCTAAACCCCTAACCCATTTAACCCCCTAAACCCTAAACCTATAACCCCTTAACCCCTAACCCATTTAACCCCCTAAACCATAAATCTCTAAAACCCTAACCCATTTAACCCCATAAACCCTAAACCTATAACCCCTTAACCTCTAACCCATTTAACCCCCTAAACCCTAAACCTATAACCCCTTAACCCCTAACCCATTTAACCCCCTAAACCCTAAACCTCTAAATCCATAACCCCTAACCCCCAATCCCCGGCTAAGCCCTCCAAATTCGAATTAGCTTTGAAGAAGTAATTTTTTTCTTACTTCTGTCTAATTCACTATATAATCAGATCATGAATGTGAGAAGGCTTCTGGTTGTAAGCATGGTTGTGGTATGTTGATGTTCAGACGAAAACTACAACTTGTAGCCCTTGATCTGCTAGGGGTCGGTTACCTTGATATTAACGGTGGTGTATTCATACTCCTTCTGAATAACCAATAAAGGGTCAAGGAAATTGACAAATATGTTGTCAAGTTTTATCTTATCCATCTCTGGGGCAAGCTTCTTTTCGACTAACTCCACTGCTTTTGATCTCAATTTTGCCAATTGCATCCTTCTCTCATATGATACCTAAGCCTTTGCCTTTCTCTTCCCTTCTAATTCTGTAATAGTGTCATAGTGATGCCAACCAACTTCTTTGGAAAGCCTTCCTAGCACACAATACTAGGTTATGAGGGTATCATGTGTTTGTGGGTAATGCCATTATTACCATGTGTTTGTAGACTAATTAGTAAATTTTAGGAAAAACTTGCAAAATTTCTAATGATGATAATTGATGGTAACTCATGTGATTATGACTAGCTTGGAATAATGAGATGAACACAAAAAAAGTGCTAGCTAAATACTTCAGGTGGTTGAGTGGAAGTGTCACAACAAGTGTAAGAAATCAATAAGAAGAGGCCGCTTATTTTAGAACATATGGAAGATGTTGGAATATTCATAACTTGGTACTATAAGGGTATCCCTTGAATGAACAACTCTATGGAAAATGGTTGTGGAATCATAGAATTATCTCCATACACGAACATTATGAAAATTACTATAAGGTCTATTTAAGGATGATTCATATAACGAAGAAAATATTGGCAATCAACTAATGAAGTTGAATAATTATGGTAATAATGAAAGTAATTTTGAAGAAACCTATAAAGTATGATGAAATTAATTATTCTACCTAAAAATATTATATTTATTAATATTTTTTATTACTTATAAATAATAATTACAATGAAAAATTACAATGAATATTATAAGTAATGATTTTTACATCCAAAAATATTGATAAATTGTTTTTAAATAAAATAAAATAAGTTTATTTTGTAAAATATTACAGCATTTTACAATAAATATATAAAATAATTTAAATAAAATAAATTATTCACTAATGTTTGAGTGGGAAATTGTCATATGATTTCATGTCATAGTTTCAATTTTTTCGCGCTCAGCTTGTTCGACCTATTCAAATTTTCTTAATCGACCTATTCAATTTTTTTTCCCGCTCAACTTGTTCGACCTTTATGCCTTCTTTCCCATTCTACCCTATGATTCCATTCTGCACTATTCAATTTTTTTTCCCGCTCAGCTAGCTTCTTTGCTTTTTGTTTTTCTCCATTGAATTCAAAGCTCCAATGGGGGTCACGGGCTTCGAACTTGGGGCCAAATAGCGTTTCTGTGATAGCATGGGAGTCAGCTATTCTTTTATTGGTGGGAATTTCTTTGATCTTTTCCTGCATCAAACTTAAAGCAACAGTGGGGCAACAAGCTTCGAACTTGGGCATCCTGTATTTTTATGTTTGCAAATATGGCAATGCAAGCGACATTTACAGTTGTTTAGATAAGAAGCTGTATGTTCGACCTTTTTCTCATGAACCCTGAGCATGGCAAACAACCTCTGTTCGGAACTCTCAAATTCGAATCGAAGAGAAGTCTATGTTCAGAATCGAAGAGAAGTCGATGTTCAAACAACCTCTGTTCGGATAGATTTGGTAGATCGGTCTATCAAACCTTGTGATTGATTGTCGTTATCCATTAATTAAAGTGCTTGGAAGTCTTGTTAGAAGAAAATTACAGGTTACTCGTAAGTGAATGTATGAATTTCTCAGTATATTGTTTATTTTTTCATTAAAAAAAACAGGGTATAGCACATGGGGTTTCCAAATTTCAATAACAAAAGCCAATAAAAACACCTGACCACGAAAAAGATCTTGGCAGAAATATTGCTGAGGAAAAATGAATGTTCCCTAGTCATTTGCAGCAGACGAGGAACATCACGGATTGAATTTTTCTTGGAGTTATCTCCTCGTGTAAGTGTTTCAATCATTTAAAACTTTGTCTTCTATTTAAAATGAATATTTCAAATTTGTTTATTCCAAGCATGATACATCTGTCTGGTGTATATTTTCCTCATTGAATTAGTAGATAATGAAGAGTGATAGATCTGCACATTTTCTCATGTTTGTTTTACTGGAAGAATGATAGATCTGTACACTTCTCAATTTTGTTTACCCACAGTCCCACTTTCCTGTGCTGTAAATTTCATCCACCTTGGTCCTACTCAAATTTTTTTTTTCTTTCAATTTCATTCATCAAATTTATTAAATTTGATTAATGAAATGCCTTTGACAGCCGCATATAGACCAATACCAAAGACAGTCTGTACATAACCCCCGGACAATAAGACCTTTGATAATTTAAACAAAACACCCGAGCGCGCCGAGACTATATCTCTCTTTATTACAAACCCTAGTATTTTTACAAAGCGCTTTTACTTATAATTGAAACCTTTCTTTGTACATTGTATCAAAAGGTAAATAATCCGACTTCAACCCTTTTTAAATAACACTCTAAGGTTCACCAAGATATAGTGAAATACATCAACTTTTCGCCTCAAACCATAGGTCCACGCCTTTTATCTGATTTGTTCAAAATCCCGACCATAGACTTATAATACTAACCTCAATACATTAAAGGTCATTAATTTCCGACCTTAGCACTTAACGTTATATGATGGTTCGACCCTTTTTCACAAACTCCCACCTCATCTTATAATAAAACCTTAATACAATGCACCAATCTTCAGGCTTGTATTATTAACCCGATTTCGCTATCAACACAACAATTTTAATATATATTTCACCCACAGGCCCCACACCTCAACAGGTAAATGAACAGCTTTCAACATAAAACAACCGACCATACCTTAACTTATCTCCCATGAAACTTATTGTGTGACCATCGTTTGATCTACCGGCCTCTTGATCGGACGAAGCAAGTTGATATCGCGTTTTTTTCCCGGCTGAAGATTATTGCTCCAAAAAAACGTGATGAGGGCAGTAATTGCCCTGTGACGTGGCACAAATGTGTTGGATCTGATTTTTTCGAAGTGGTTTCGTCCTAGGCCAAAAGCGATGCGACAAAGGTGGTATCGGTTTCACAAACCCACTCCCGGTATTTGCACAGTACTTAACTCAGTTTCTCACTGCAGTTTAACATCTTTCTTGTCTTATTTCTACGCGTTAAATCTGGGGTTAATTCCTAATATAGTCGCTCCACTGATAACAAACAGTATTATTTCCCCCAACGGACAGAGATAACGCTCTCGACAGAGCTTCACAATTCTCTGGCAACCACAGTGTGACAATGGTTCATTCCTCTAATAGGGTCCTCTTCAACCTCTCTCAGATTCAATACATTCAATTCATCCAATTCAGGTGTCTATAGCATAAATTCAAAACCACACTCTATTCATGCAACGAACTTCTCTTTGCCTTATACAAGGAGTCCTTATAAAGGTTTTGCCCCTTGTTCATTTGTCCATCGACAACCCAACCGCACAGGACTTCAATTCATAGGGTTGCATTCATTCAATAAACACCAGATCACCGATATGAATGCCGACCTCTTCCATGACGTACAGGGCGCAATTAAACCCCAATTACAGAGGGTTCCTGCTTACAAAACTGGAACAACTAACTCATCCTATCACAATTAGTTCAAGCGGTCAATACTTGCAAATTTCAACCAGTTAATGACACAGAGTTCTGCATTTACCACAGAAACTCAGAGCGCACTTGGAAAAGTAGTCATCCATCCATTTATTCAAGTAGCCACGCAGGAGGAGCGCTAAAGACTAATATCACAACTCTGGGACCTCTTTTTCTTCCCGTTAGTGAGAAATTACTTTTCTTTGCCAGCGTTGTTGGGAGAAAGGTCTTCAATATGAATATAAAACCCTATATTCTAGATTTTAAGCTTGCATTTGATCGTTTTTGTATTCATGTTGGAGGAAGA
The DNA here is from genome assembly GCA_034641835.2 of Pinus albicaulis. NCBI lineage: Eukaryota > Viridiplantae > Streptophyta > Pinopsida > Pinales > Pinaceae > Pinus > Pinus albicaulis. The sequence continues at coordinate 85,793 of JAXQQM020084235.1, read as the reverse complement.
GCAGTGATCTATGAGTTTTAGAAGAACTTTCATCTCAAGCCAATACATGTATAGGCTTCGAGGATGACTCTACATCTCTTTGGAAACACATCTTGAAGCTCAATTTGTTATGTATGTATGCAAAAAGGAAATTAGATTTGGTAGATTTCATTTGGAAGTGGATTCAAGTGCAAAAATTTTGTTTGGAAAGAACTTCGAACAGTGAAATCACGGACTGATAATCCTTGGGCTGATTGCATTGATTGATTATACAATGAGAAACCAACGAAATGAGTTGAAACTCTAATACATCCATTTCAACCTCAGATCTGCGTGTATCTCCTAGATATGTATGCACTTTGGAGTTCTGCAATCTTGGTATTTTTTATTGGTCCCCATTTCAAGGTATCTCACATGGTTTAGCTTTGAAATACATTTGATCCACTTCTTCTCCATCCATAATTTATATAAAATACCCTATAGGCATCTCCACAGCCTCATTCGAGAGGGCATAAACCTTCATGTTTAATTCTTTGAGCACATGTGTGAAGGAGGTCCATTGAAAGGATTGAAGAGGTTCTCTAATATCCTAAAGCAAGGGTTGAAGGAAGACATTCTCAACATCCACCTTATTTTTTTAACCGAGTCGACTACGAACTTAGAATCTCCCATAACTTGCAATTTCTTAAAATATTTTTGTGATGCAACAATAACAAAGTACACATAGCTTCAGTCTGATATGGATTTCCTGGATGCGGGTGCAAACATATGAACAGGGGATGATGGGACATGGGTACAGCAAGTGGGGAAGCCACTTGGCCACCCACGATCCCACCATTAGTTTAAGCCAGCTCGCTCTCCATGTTGGCATTCAAGTGGAGATCATTCCAGGCGCAATAAACCACACACCATTAATGCCCAGCCGAGGTCAAGATCTCTCCTATATGATCGCTCGATCCTCCGATATGAATGCTCTACACATCACAGTTGCGAACTTTAATGAGGTCTCAAGGCAGGGAGAGCCTTGAGATAGAGACACTCAGAGTTTAAAGATGAACGCTGGAAATCGAGTCTCAGACATTCCTCCACCACCGTTGCAGAGAATTTGTTTGGCCTTGGCAGTGCAACCCTGCGTTCGCACTGCCACTGGCAAACGCAACCATCTTAGCTGTTGTATTGATCTTGGGGATGGGCTCCACCTCTTCCGCATAGACCACTGCAATAGAGCTGTTGTCAATTTGGATTTTATCCTCTCCCTGTCTAACTCTATCACTCCGCCTCCCTTGTCGCCTTCGTCTTCGCCCTCCACCATGTCGTGCCTGAGACATCGCATGAGATGTCGAAGGGGAAGCTCTAGGGGCCAAGTCCATCGCACACCTTCCACCTCCACTTCAGATTCCTCCTCACCTTCCTCGAAGTATTTTTTTGGTAGATATCTAGACACTCATAGTGAGCGAGGGCGATTCCACCATGTCAAACCTACTCTGCATCCCCCTGTCAATCTGTCATCCAACACTCCTAAAACAGCCCAATTTTTCTTTAATTATTCTTTGAACATGCCCAGTATCATTTCCTCGATTTCGGTTGTCTTCACGGAAGAACCCCAGCAAGTTGTGCCCAGGGAGCTCCAAACAGGTGCTTCTTCAGTTCTTGCTCAGGAATTGGACAAGTCGCAGCAGCAGGAGCCCAAGGATAAAGGCAAAGAACTAGCAGGAGAGGAGAAGGCCAACATTAAGCGCTCCAAGCAAAGTGACGACCCAGGCGAGGAAAAGCAACACGAAGAAGATAGTATGGAGGCTTACAGGTGTTTTATCCTGGAGGAAACCTCTCCTCGGCATGATGCTTAGTCTTTACTGTAGTGTTTGTTTTTTGTTTCATGATTCCCATGTGGATGGAATTGTTTTTGTCTGTCCTGTTTTAAATTTCAGTAGTCTCAGTTTGTCAGTTATCTACTTGGAACTTTACAGTGGAACGCATTATTTTTGCCCCTGCATGGGCAGTATGGTTGATTTTTGTCTGGACTGGACTGGTTTCCCTTCATGGGTAGTCTGTTTTGCGCATTTTTTACTGAATATGCCTCTCTCATAGGCAAAGACAGGGCTGAGACCCAGATGTAACATATTTTTCTTTTCTTAATAGATTAAACTAATTTAGAAAAAAAAAAAACAGAGTACACATAGGAATAAACTATCCCCTGTTGTTTGATCCCCTCCCAAGGGAATTTCTTGCATGAAATAAGTGATACTGAGATAAATACAATAACACATTGACTTTGTGTTTTGACATATGAACTTTATTGCCCATCGAATTCTAAACCAAAGATCCGAGGATGAATTCTCTATTCTACATCAACAACTGGAGGAATTGCAATTCTCCTTTGGTCAAATTCAATACGGTCCTTCCTCATCCAACAACTCTGTCAATTTTAATAGGTTTGTTGTCCCTGACCTTCACACACAGGCTCCTATTAAGGAGATGGGTATAGCCCATGGTGATCCTACCCATCAGTCTACAAAGTAGTATGTTTGTTAAAGCTTGTAAAATTTTGAGAGTATTTTGGAAAGTGTTTACTTCTATGTATGTTAGTTTTGACTTGGTAGATTTCAGTGTTTCATCTAAGTTTGAAGTTTCAAAGGGATTTGTCAAGTAATGGATTTCAATTTGCCCACATGTCAAGCTCAGGAATTTCTCATCAATAGTTGTTAGACTAGATGCACCAAATGCGAGAGGAGATCCAAGTTTTTCAATTAAAACATAATCAGCTCGTCTTTAGTATCACAACAACCATGGGGGTTCTTATTTACCACCAAAGTCTAATCCAAAAATATAAGGATGAACTCTCCAATCGACATCAACAATTGGAGGAATTGCAATTCTCTTTTGGTCAAAGTCAATACAGTCCTTCCTCACCCATCAGCTCTATCATTTTTATCAAGTTTGTTGTCCCTAGACTTAATGAACAGGCCCCTATTAAGGATATGGATGTTAGTTCCGGCTTTCAAGAAATTTCGTCACCGCAGATCAACATGAGCTCTTACTATGTCTAGTTTTGTTAGATGTTTTGCACATGATGTTCAGCACAAAACATGTCACAAGTGTGTCCATCAGAAGAAGCTCAGAAAAATATTTCCAACGGTATATCACACTCCCGTAACCAGCTCCCGGATTAGAAGATATGATCGAAATGAATGAGTGATTCTTGGTTATGCATGTTTTGAGGTCAGTTGCTGCACACAATGACAAGTTTAGTACAAAATCAGTTTGTGAAATAATGGTAAGGAATTTTTCAAAAGTGAAAGAGGTTTTTGTTCATCACATAGAAAATAACAAAAACCTCCTTCAGTTTATGCACAGGTGCTACTATGTGGGAGATATACAATGATATTTGGAGCCTACATTAAAACAAAGCAAAATTTTCATATTTTTTACTGTTTTAGTCATTTTAGTGCGCGGCCATTTTACAACAGATGGAAAGTAATTCTGCAAAACCCAAGGAGGTTTTTGTTAAAAAAAAAGCCATATAACAAAATCCTCTTTCATTTTATTCAAAGGTGTCACGAATTGGGATATGTGACTAGATCTTTACAGCTCATTTTTACAGATTTAAATTTTTAATGATTTTCTGTTTTGGAGATGATTTTGTGGAATAGATTGCAAGCAACTGGAAACGAATTTCCCAAATTTGAGAGACATTTTTCTCCAAAATGACCTTATCTACGAAAACCTCTTTCATTTTTTTAACAGGTGCTATGGTTTAGGAGATACGATTTCATCTTCAACACCTATTTTCAGAAATTCGGCCCAAGTTTAATGTAACTGATTCTATTTTTAAGAAAATGGTTGAGCTCAATTCCCTTAGTACAAGGATGAGAAAATGTATATATTTTATGAATTTCATAGTGTAGAGGTTGGATTTTTGCAGCAGAGGGAGGCTGCTATTGGATTGTGTAAATTTTTCCTCGAATATTATTTTAATAAAGCTTTTTTCTGCTCTTTAAATTTGGGATTCATCACGGTGTTTAATGTGCAGCATGTTTTTCTTGTAAATTCATTTCCATGCTTTGTTTTTTCTGCTAATTTTTTTACATCATTCTCTAAGGGAAGTGTTAGGAATCCATCCACGCACGATGCTCCTCTCACAATGATTATGTTGTTTGATGTAGTGGTTATCTTTTCAGAATCCATCCTCTGTTAGATGCTCTGTTGAGTAACCCGGTGCTTCTCTTTCTTCTAAAGTTTTCACTGTAGATCCATCCCCTGATTGATGCCTACAGGGCAGCGGTCTTTTCCCTATTTTCTTCTCTCATTACATCTTTAATTTGGCTGTACATTGCACTTACTTTGCCCTAAGTTTTCCAGTAGAAACTAGCCCCAAATTCATAGCCCAATAGTCCCTTCTCTTGCTCTTTTCAACCCACAATTTTCAATCAAACCCTCCTACTTATATACCTAGCCTAAAATCAGCATTCATTTCAAGTCATCTCAAGCCCCATCGATTATCTTTTGCTAAGATTAACCCGAAGAGAGCCCTCTCCTGATCTGGTAGGGCTAGCTACCAGATTGAGCGTGGTTTGATGTTACCCTGAACTCTGCCTTCCTTCAGCCTAAGGTAGATTTAGGCAATAACAATGGGTATAGCCCATGGTGATCCTACCCATCAGTCTACAAAGCAGTATGTTTTTTAAAGCTTGTAAAATTTTGGGAGTATTTTGGAAAGTGTTTGCTTCTAGGTAAATTAGTTTTGACTGAGTAATAGGCTGGTATTTTGGGGACATTGGCAGCTTGGAAAATCTCTTTTGTTTTAGTCTACCAGCTAGTCTTTGCAACCTCTTGATGTATATTGATGTAACAGCTGCGCTCCAAATGCAGATTTTCACTTAATATAAAAATTCTCATTACGATTCCTCCTTACATTTATTCACAGGATTCACAGATGGATCTTTCGGTAACAAACAATTTAATAACTGTATAAATGTGAACAAGTGTGGAAGATTATATGTTTGTTTTTGAAGTTTAGTATAATATATTTTTACTGTTGAGTTATTTATAATACTTCATGTTTTGTGTTTGACAATGTTAAGTCCCTATATTAATAGTGCAGCCCCTTATTATTGTTAGTGTAACCCCCTTATTGTTATTATTGTACCCTTGGAACCCCCATTTTGTTATTATTGTGCCCTTAAATTATTATTGTTAGGCTGGCTAGGATTACATTGTGGCCCACTAGGATTACATTATGGCCCCATGGACTCCTATATATAGAAAGGAGGTTTTGTAAATTGTATCATCCAAGAATTGTTCATTTATGTAATGTATTGGAGGTTTCCCCCTTGAATTGGCTTATTTCTAAGGCGTTTATATCTCTTTTTCTTCTATTTTTGGAGCTGGTTACACAACATTTGGTATCAGAGGTTGGGATTCTAGGGTTTCGCTGCTCCAAACAGGTCATCGTGGAATTTTCGCTATAACTTTTTTTCACAAGCTCAGAAGCTGAAATTTTTAGGCGTGAAGCTGCAATATTGAGGAAGTTGTCTAAAAATTTCAGATCTTGGTTCACAATATTTGAGGAGATATCATCTGTGGAAGTTAGGTATTTTTCAAAGCCTGTAAACAGGTCTACTGTGGCATTTGCGCTATAAATGTTTTTCTACGAAGGTTAAGAATCTAAAATTCATATGGTGCGAAGCTGAAATCCTGAGGAAATGTGTCATAATATTTCAGAGCTTGGTTCACGATATTTTTGGAGATATGATCTATGGAAGGTAGTGCTTTTTCAGGTTCCTGAATTTCATCTCAAAGAGGTGATCGTGGGAAAAGTTCAATAACTCTCTGAAGATTGACTGAGTGCTGTCAAAAGTATCACAAGTACACGGACTTTAGTTTCTTGGATATCAATTTCAGAGACAAAGGACGAAACAGTGACACGTGGCAAGTCGTACAAGTTCGCTCTACTGAACCAGTCCATAATTAGGTCATTGTGGGAGATTGGACACAACTTTGTCTTGGAGAATCCAAATTAGGTCAGACCTGTGGCATTCAAAAGAAAATTCAGAGGGCTACCTCAGTGCTTAATTTCAGATATTGAAGATCCGCAATCACAGAGATAATACAATTTCAATATCGAGCTCCTCAAAGCAAGTAAAAGGTGTGTAATATTTTTCCAAATTGCATAAGTCTTGTTTGAAGAATCAATTTGAATTTATTCCAAGGGCATATTTTATAATTTTTATCATTATTGGGCTCTATAATGCCTCCAAAAAATAATTCCATACCCATTAATCCCTAAGAAAGCTATACTATGACGCATGAGGAGGAAGAGTTGCAGTATGAGATATCAAAATTACGGTACCAAGTGCAACAATTTTCAATCTTACGAAGAGCAATTGAAGATGAAATAGATGGTTTAAAAGCAGAAATGGAGGCTAAGTTGGATGGTTTGAAGGATCAAATAATAGAAAATATGGATGATAAATTAATGGAAGATCACATCGAGCATCAACAACAAGTTCTCCAACTCTCAAAGGATAACCCAACTTTGGTGCAGAATCTAATGAAACGACAGGAAGATCAACATGACATCAAGAGAAGTTATGAAGAAGTCATAGAAACAATAACTCGACAAGTACGATCAATTTTAGAGTATCTCAGCAAGTTGAAGAACTTTCTTGTAGAATATTTCACATGGGAGGATGAGAATTTTATACAGAAGCATCAAGAAATAATCAAGCGTTGAGGACAACACTTGTTTGAAGGAGAGGGGCATGTTAAGTCCCTATATTAATAGTGTAGCCCCTTATTATGTTAGTGTAGCCCCCCTTATTTTTATTATTGTACCCTTGTAACCCCCATTTCGTTATTATTGTGCCCTTAAATTATTATTGTTAGGTCGGCTAGGATTACATTGTGGCCCACTAGGATTACATTATGTCCCCATGGACTCCTATATATAGAAAGGAGGTTTTGTGAATTGTATCATCCAGGAATTGTTCATTTATGTAATGTATTGGAGGTTGCCCCCTCGAAGTGGCTTATTTCTAAGGCGTTGATATCTTTTTTCTTCTATTTTTGATGTGGTTACACAACGTACAATTCAAGCATTTGATGCTTTGTTATCATGTTTAGATATTCGGGGTGTTAGGGAGGCCCATTTACATGCTGAAATTGGGCCAAATTTACAAAGTAGTATGTTTGTTAAAGCTTGTAAAATTTTGAGACTATTTTGGAAAGTGTTTACTTCTATGTATGTTAGTTTCAACTTGGTAGATTTCGGTGTTTCATCTAAGTTTGAAGTTTCAAAGGGATTTTTCAAGTAATGGATTTCAATTTGCCCACATGTCAAGCTCAGTAATTTCTCATCAATAGTTGTTGGACTAGATGCACCAAATGCGAGAGGAGATCCAAGTTTTTCAATTAAAACATAATCAAGTTTGTTGTCCCTAGACTTAATGAACAGGCCCCTATTAAGGATATGGGTATAGCCCATGGTGATCCTACCCATCAGTCTACAAAGCAGTATGTTTGTTAAAGCTTGTAAAATTTTGGGAGTATTTTGGAAAGTGTTTGCTTCTAGGTAAATTAGTTTTGACTGAGTAATAGGCTGGAAATTTGGGGACATTGGCAGCTTGGAAAATCTCTTTTGTTTTAGTCTGCCAGCTAGTCTTTGCAACCTCTTGATGTATATTGATGTAACAATTGCGCTCCAAATGTAGATTTTCACTTAATATAAAAATTTTCATTACAATTTAAAAAGTAAAAATGCAATGTGAGTAGTAATTCAACTCATGTTCATTGTTGTTGTATTAATCTTGCATCTAACAAACTACATTGTTGCTTGAACCAATATAACATCAAATTTATGGCTTTCTTTTAAAGTAGCACCCCTATCTCCCCAAGGATAATTTTCTGCATCAAATTTCAGCATGCTAAGGCCATACACAATCATGCATTAGCCCTTTTGATCCATGCCTTTTCTAAAAAGAGTGGAACCACCACCTACAAAATGGTTCTTGGGCATTTGAATAAGAGATTTTTATAAGGTTTTCTTAGTGCTATTGCAGGTTTTCTGGAAAGGACTAATTGAGACAAAAGCAGTGTTCGTATTGCCTTGGTTTTGCACAGAGTTCACATCCTTATCTTCTCCAAAGTGTTTATGTTCAAATTACTTATTTTATGGATTATATTATGTTCAACTACAAACTAATTTCTGCTAAGATTTACTTTTTTTCTTCATATTCAGATTCAAATGTTATGAGTATCAATTGGCGCTGGGGGACAGTTGCTGCAACACTGACTAAGAGTATCAAATTCAAATGTTATGCCCAGAAAAGACCAAAATGTCTCAATGCCATTTCAAAATCCATTGAAATCCTTTACCCTTGCTACCTCTCCTAGTGGGCCTATTATTTAGAGAACCCAGGGACCACCCATGAGGTTGGGGGTCCCAAATGATTGCCTTGAGATCCACAATGACTGCACATGTTCCTATATATTGTGTTGCTACAACATGCACTCTTGAGATTTAAGCTTTGTAGGTGATTCAGGGAGATCCTTGTCTAATTATATCTTGTGAATGAGAGATAAGAGCTTCTTTGCTCGAATGGCCTGAAGCCGGTCTTAAGAGCTTCTTCTTTGCTCAAGGGGCCTGAAGTCGGTCTTATGAAGATCTATATTGAAGGGAGAAGGTGCAGTCATACCTGTACGAAGCCCTCTCAAAATCCAACACGTGGAAGGTTCAGAGTATCTCAGAGGAACGAGACTCCAGAGAGGGGGAAGATGCAGGAATACCTTTCACTTTAAATCTTGCAATTTGTTTGCTGACATTCACAGAAATGCTTCAGAAGTTTACGTACTCTTGTTTTTTATAGCAAGTATGCATTGTTAAGTTTTTAAAGCATCAAATTCCCACAACTGCCAAGAAATTCTTCTTATCCAAGGATTAATAACATCAGGATCACTTTGATTATTTACGGTTATCCAATGTTTCTTGCCTCTTTATAGTAATGAATCATGATTATATCCACTTTATTATGAAATTCTCCTTTGGCATGTTTTTCTTCCTCCTTACATTTATTCACAGGATTCATAGATGGATCTTTCGGTAACAAAAAATTTAATAACTGTATAAATGTGAACAAGTGTGGAAGATTATATGTTTGTTTTTGAAGTTTAGTATAATACATTTTTATTGTTGTCATCTTTAGTATAATTCTTTGTTGTCATCTTTAGATATTCGGGGTGTTAGGGAGGCCCATTTACATGTTGTCTTGCAAAAACTGGAGAACCCATTCTATAGCCAACCATAGTAACATCAAGCATAGAGCTTCCAACCATGTCAAAATGGGAGCTAATTTATTGATACAAATTTGGGAATGAATCCCACTGAAAACTAAAACCACAAGTGGCAAAGAAATGATGACCCTCATGCTTCAACGAATGTCAAGTGTATGAGAGAAATATCCAATCCAAATAGATGTCAACTGGTTGTAGGTGTCCATGAATCTCTGAGTTTATTTCTCTGCTGCCTAGTGTATTACCCTCTCACCATGTGCATATTTCCTGTGGATGCCAAGTGTGGTTCGAATGGGGTGAAGGGAGGCAAGCTCCCTCCAAATCTGCGATAGATTGCTGTGATAAATCCCCTCAAAAACATGTGTACATGCCTTCGCGTATATCTGCTAGCTGGGCACACATAGCTATTGTGGAAGAGTCGAACTTTAGAGTGGAGAGCTGGGAATTATTTCCCACAAAATTTGAAAATGTAATCCCTGACTTGCCAACCAAATCCGTGGCATGAGATTGAGCTTGCTGTGCGTGAATCTCTTCATTTTTTTTTACATATTTTTAACTGCTCGTCGGTATTGCGACAATTCATAAGCGTTAGAAAAGCGATGTCAATTTTTTAATATTTTTACTTTTTCGTCGGAAGACAAACGCCTTGATCGTCGGAAGAGCGACATTTTTTCTTAAATATTTTTAACTTTTTTGTCTATAAAGCGACGTTACATAAGCGTCGGACAAACGACCTTCTAAACGTTGAATGATATTGCGTCGGAATTACGACGGTTTGTAAAACGTCAGAATTAAACGTTGGATGTCATAACGTCGGAATTGTGACGTCTTTTGAAAACATGAAAAGTGTCGGAAGACCGACAGTTGGTGATCGTCGGAAGACTGACAGTTTCAGTTCGTCGAAAGACCGATGCTTATAAAACGTCGGAAGAGCGACACTGTGCAAAACGTAGGAAAAGTTGTCGGTATTGCGACACTTAGGAAAAGCCTCAGAATTGTGATGTAATGGCTAACCACGTTTTTTCTGGCCTCAAACTGTCGCTCTTGCGATGACTATGTTGGAATAGCAACGAAGTGGTCAGCTTAATTGTGACAAATTTTCTAGTGCAAGGTGGAGAAAGGAAGCCAAAGGGATAACCACATACCAATCTTTAGATTCGGTATCTAGCCCTACCAAATTAGAGAGGGATATCTCAATATCAAGCTCACATTCGATGGAAATGACTGCAAAATAAGGTTTTTAGGCTAGTTAATAAGCTCATTAGGATTTTATTTAGGGTTTACTGGACAAAGAGCACTAAGTCGCAGAACTAGGCAAGGTATCCCAAAGGTCAGTTGCGGATACAGTATGAACCATGGTAGGTATGATGAGTGAAACAATTGGTTTGTCATTGCAGTGGTGTTGAGGATAAAATAATAGGAGTCAAGTGAGGAAAGCATGAATTCGTTTTTCATAGGATGACACATTTAAATTCTTCTCTTAAAATAAAAACAGAGCATAAAAGAATGATTTATGTTGTAAACCTTAAAATATAAAGCATAGGAAGAAATTAGATGGTTTCTAACAAGATATAATCATCAAATATATAAGAAAACATGTGGAAAACAAATCCACTGAACATAACACAATAATTCCATGAAAATAGTTGCCAATGTTTGTTATCTTTCTGCAAATGATCAATACACTATTCCCAAGTCTGAGCCACAAGTATCCAACCCTCTCAATGACTTGATTTTGAGTACATATAGAAAATAAAACAATATTCCACCTCTAGGGTTCGAATCCTGATCCAAAGCAACTAATTAATCCACCTCAGATGACTCATAGCCTATTCCTAGGGGAGTTAGAAATAACATTCCCCTTTTTTAGCTAACAAGTTGAGTTTTTGTCTCAAGTCATTAAACATAGGATTCTTTAACAAAGATAACCATAAATACACCTATTAACCATAAAAAACACTCATGATATAGATGTTACATCGACCATTTTGACTTTACGTGTCAATAAAAAATTTTAAACCCAGAAACGCAGCAAAAAATCACAAAAGCACAACGTCTCATAGCAGAAGTGCAGTGAACATTGTCAAGATGTTTTAATGACTTTTGAGGGATATTTAAAATATGTTGAAGGCTGATATAGGTATCTTAGGATGTCTACTACACCTCTGAAAATTCAAGTCACCAAAAATACATCTCTAAGACACCTCAGAATTGATTAGAACATAACTACGCTAGAAGCACATCGAGTGACTCAAAACAGTGGCAGAAGGGTGGAAAGTAGGTGATTTTTGACCTTTTTTCTGAAAATCCAAGAAATAAAAAGTAACCCCAAGTATATTTCTAGAATTTACTAACCAAAATACACCTTCACATGCTTTTCAATCTTCATTTGGAGCCTTGTCTACTCTCACTCCGCCCTCCGTCGACCCCTACCTCCGCCAACCCCTCCACATTCTCCTTCGTGCTCCCCGCTCCCTTCACTCCTCCCCACTCCTTGCTCACACCTCTCCCAGGATCTAAAACCCCCTCTCGTCCTGTTACAGGCAAGAACAAATCTAAGAGTATATATTCTTGGAGAAAACGAATGTGTGAGAAGTATGTGTTGAATCCGAATGAGTTCACTTATAATCCAATGGTGGCTAAGCATTACCGATCAAAATGCAGAAAGTTGATGTGCAATTTTGTAGAATGCGGGTTCAACTAATTATTTGATTTACCCTACCCTTTGGGAATACAATTAGATGTACGATTAAGAGGCTCTCCAAATAAAACCATCATTTGTAAATGTAGCTAGGCATTGAAGTTTTGTAACATATTTTTTCTAGTGATAGAATGGAATATTTTCCATGTATTTTCTTCCTCATTGATCTCTTCCACATTTCTTTCCCATGATAAATTATCCTAAGGTTTTAGCTCTTTTCACTTCGTAATCAGAGGCTAAGTTATTATGATGTTTAATTTTTGGCTATATTTAAATTTAGAAGGAAAAGTTCTGGTGCTTGTTTAAAAAAAAAGGATTCGTAAAGAGTTACTGATAGTGGCTGGTTTTAAATTGGGATTGAACGAACATTTCTATTTTGCATGTATTAACGTGTTTTGTTCTATTTTCAGTTACTTATGCTCTCTGCACATAATATCAATATTTTTGCATGAGTGGCGCAACATATGAACTGTGGAGCAACATGGTTGGATTTGGTGAGCAGCGTATGTTCAAAATAATATACTAGAGAACTTCCCTTTTGTATTAAGATTGTTGTGGGAAAATTTTGTTCATATAGAAGTCTTATTTGATAAAGAAAATGACGAGAATTAATAAGGTATTAGAGTTCCTTAAAATTCTAATACATTCCACTGATTATGATATAGTGAAAATAAGCAAGAATTGTCTATCAAATATTAGAACTTATTTACATGATGCACTCAACAAGACTGAATTTTGCAGATTGAGTCAAAGGTACAGCGAGATGAGCTTTAGCAAAACAGTTTTCATTCTGAACTTGTTTTTGTTCAGAACATTGAGACAAAATCTCATCAGCAACAAGAAAATGTTCTGATCACTAAGCTCAGTACAAGAGCAGCTTTGAATGCAGCAACAAAAATCCAACCTGCACTTCCCATGCCCATCATCAAACCTTAGGAAGAGCTTTTCCATAACAAACACAAAAATAGTCTTGGATGTGACAAGGAAGTGTCCTTTCATATTCCAGACTACTCCAAGCCCATCAAATTTCAGAGTGATGGATTTCTTCATGATAGCTCACCTTCAGCTGTTCTAGATTATGCTCCTCTTCCACAACAGATTGTGAAATTCCAACACTATGATAAAGTTGGCAATATGAAATATCATTGTTTCAATCTTCACCCATGCAAGCATTGTGGTCGGCACACTCATTTTTCACATAGATGCTTCAGAAAAAAGCCTCCTGCAAGATCAAATATTACAAGAAGATGTTTCATTCATATGACAATATTTCTTCTAGAATATTAAAAGGTCTTGCAGTTGATTTTTCACCATCATCTCACCTTGTATCTGACAGGAGGGTAAATGATGGTCATTTACAAGCTTCAAAACCACTTCAAGTGAGCCTAAGCCCCAACCTGTCATTCCAGATTCAGAGTTGTAGCCAGAGACACAACAGTTCAAGCGAGCCTGAGCCACAACCTATCATTCCATATTTAGAGTTGTAGCCAAAGACACAACAGTTCAAGCAAGTCTGAGACACAACCTGTCATTCCAGATTCAGAGTTGTACTTAGAGACACAAAGGTTCAAGAAAGTCTAAGCCACAACCTGTCATTCCAGATTCAAAGTTGTAGCCAAAGAAACAAATTCCTATGAGAATGTATTTGCTTGGTGGTTAAACTTAAACCATCTATGTGAGGTTGAGTTTCTTCCATTTCAAAGAATTTGGGACACTTCCTCTAGAAGAAGACTTCAGCTTCTTGCCAGTTTTGGTAGAGTTCCAGGAAATGCATCAAGAATTCCAGGTTTGGTGGTCATCCTTAAACCATCGCAAGCTGTAAACCTCCCTTCTTCCAGGTTTAAGGTATCCCTCTTCAAAATATAAGGAGCACTTCCTCTAGCATAAAACCTCAGCTTCTTGTCAAATTTGGAAGAGTTTTGGGAACTGCACTAAGCGTTCCAGTGTTGGTGGTCATCCTTAAACCACCTCCTTATGCCAACATTTCAGAGAGCTCATTCAGCCTAGTGCTACCATGCATACTTTGCAGATTTTTTATTACAGATCTCTTCTTGGACTCACACATACCCCTTTGGATTAAGTGGCGGAATGTTGGACACCTAATCCTCTAAGGGTTGGTGTAGAAGGCTTGAATGGACATAAGAAGTCCAAGAGACCTTGGAAGATAAATCCAAGGGTCACAATAATGTATTATAAATGTAAATCATGTAAATAATATGTACACACAATATTATCTTTCTGATCCATTTTGTATCCATTTCATGTGTGTTTAACAGTAGCCCACCTCTTGTACTTTCTCACAAAACCCTAGGCAACTTACCTCTTCAAATGACCTCTTGATGAACCCTAAAGAATTGATCTCCTGCATATGAGTTGGCTCATATCTTGAGATCTTTCCTCCTTGTTGTATTTATTCTTTTCAGTGGCCATGTTGTTGGTTTTACTTGACCGTAAACCCTAGTTTGATAGGGGAAAGGATTGGGGTTTAGGGCTGCAAAATAGGGAAAGTATAGTAGCTATTTTAGGGAGGGAAATGGAGGGGATAAGAGTTAGGGAAAATTCTATGGAAAATTTTTGGGGTAAGGGTAGATGTTAGGAATATATGGGTAGTGAAAGTTCTTAGAATGGGTGAGGGAGGGAGGGGAAAAGTGGAAAACACAGGGAAAAACCATAAACGCAGCAGAAGCGCAACGTGGGCTTGGGTTTTTTTGGGAAAAGTGGTAATATTGAGAAAATAAGTATGGGAAATGGTTGGGGAGAGTCTATGAAGTGTATACAAGGGTGTTTAGGTAGAAAACATAAGGAATTTCTCCTTGGAAGAAAGAAAAAACCATGAAATCTTAGAACACAGCATAAAACACTAGGAGAGGGATTTCATCACTTTTTGAAGGAAATCATTGCATGAGAGGGCTGATGAGTGCTTCAATTAATTTTTTAGGAGTGTTTAAAACTTCTTGGATGAGAAATTACCTGTTGTCTACTTGCTTTGACATTCAAACTAAAAAATGCAATGAATATCCAGAAGCGCAACAGATGTACAGCAATAACGCAACAAGCTGATGGGCAAGACATTTGGTGACGAAAATCGATGCTCTGATGGTTGAGATGAGGCACAATGGTGGAGAATATCTCTTAGAGGATGAAATGAAGTTCTTGAGTGATTGGATGCTCTTTTATTAGCTTGAAACTTGATTTTTTGCTTTGGTGGTGGTGTAACATCATACATACTTTTGAGAAATGACTTGATGAGGTGATTGTACTACAACATAATTTCTTGAAAAGGAAATGTTACCTTTTTTACTTTATTCCATAATTTGCTAACTCTCATTATGGTGACCCAAATGATGGACATGACTCTCTTTTTTCTTTTGATGACTGACATTATGATGACAATCAAATGTAAATCTTAGACCATGACCTATATGATGGCACATTAACTCTTTTGATGACCTACAACACCTAAATGATGACATGAACATGATGAGTGATGATGACCATGAGCAAGTGGAGGGAGTAGCACTGACCTAGAAAATAACCAATGACCATATGACAACAGAGAAATGTCAAATTTATTTGAATTTTTTTTTTAAATATAACCATTTTACCCTAAGACTTTATCAATCACATGGAAATAGTATATTTGATCACTAGTGACTCATAGACACTAACAATACACACCCTTTCCTGTGACATTAGGGGAATTTTGAGGTCTAAAATGGGCCTCCCAACGAAATTATAAAGTAATAGTGGAAATAATAAAATAATATTTGATTACATCATCAAATCCTAGAGGGAAAAAAGAAAAAAACTACGTTTTCAACTCGTATTTTCAACTTATCTCAATATGGGTTTACTCAAATTCCGAGCAGAAACACTCGTTGGATGCATAATGTGATTCCTAAACCAAGGAGTACCCATGTTGCATACTTTCAAAGGACCCTACTACATGAAAAATAAGAAATACATGAAACATGTGATTGCAATCACTTTTTTTCATGCAATTCTCATTTTTCGTGTAGTAGGGCCCATCAAAAGTATGCAACATGGGTACTCCTTGGGTGAGGAATTAAATTTTTCATCCAAAGAGTACTCCCGCTCGAAATTTGAGTAAACCATTAGGGAGATAAGTTGAAAATACAAGTTGAAAAAGTAGTTTTATTATTTTGTTATTTTTTAATATTTTCATTTTTTTACCTCAGAAATGGTAAATCATCCCCCATGGTTGACATCATCATCTTGAATCCTATTGGTTCTTATCAACTTTATTTTGGTTGTAAAATTTTCTTAGGAGGCCCATTTTATACCTCGAAAGTTCTCTAATGCTATGGTTTACCTATTATTCAATGTTGCATATATTCGAGGAACGCTTTTCCCAACATCCCCAATTATGTGTGCCTCTTTAGAACTGTATATTTACGGTCTGCCACCCTCATGTTGTGGGAAATATCTCGTGTGATGATCCTTGCCACAAGTCCAGAACTTTAAAGGCTTCTTTTCATCACCCTTGTTATAGGGCCTCAGAATAAAATCTCTGTCCTCTATCAGTTGCATTGAACGTCCATTGTGGAATTACATTCTCTTTATTACCTATGTCCTATAGTCCTCCTCGCTTCTTATCCCATTTTCCTTTAGTATTTTCATTACATTTCCAGTCCTTTTTAGATTCAGCCTTATCCTCCGATTTCTCTAGCAATGCTTCAAATTTATAATGGCTTCCTCCAACGATCTAGACTCATCAAAATCGATCATGTCCTTGAATGCTACTAGAAAACCATTGATGAATCTTTTAATCTTTGATTTCTCCTCCTTAAGATAACACACATACCTCAACAACTCCAAGAACCTACTAGTATACTCCTCATCAATCATAGATCCCATATTCAACTCATAGAACTCTTTTTCCCTATCATCATAATATCTCTCAGATAGATACATCTTCCTAAAAAGTCTCTCGAACTCACTCCAAGTCAACTCCTCTTTCTGAATACATCTGTCATTCTTTGCATCTTCCAACCAAATGTTTACTTTTCCTTTAATACTAAAAGTATTTATCTTGGTTTTAATATTATTTGATTAATAATTCAATCTAAATAAATTTTTCATCCCTAGTAACCAAAATTTTGCATCCTGTGAATTCTTAATTTCTCCATCAAATGTAGGAGGCTATGCTTTCTTTAATTCCTTTTCAAAGTACTTCTTGTCATTCCTTCTATATGAATGGTGATGGTGATGATGATATTGTCTCTCTAATCCAGAACTATAATAGAACCTATGGTCATTATCCCTTTTGTCAGGTGTATCAATGAGCCTACCATCTCTGACTATATCATCCTTGTCAAACTTGTATCCTGATTGAGACTTGTTTCCATATGCGCCATTAGTTCTTTCCTCTTCTCCATGAATGATCCTAAGTGTTCCATATATTTTCAAGTCTTACAAGCTCTGAAGGATAATACATTAACCTCTACTTGTTTCTCCTCTTCCCTACCAAGTCTCTCCTCTAGCTGAATGATCCTATCATTATCTGCTTTGAAACTTCTTATATTTTCCTTCAAATTTATCAATTTATCTTCTATGTGAGGGGATTACTCATCACCATGTTTCTCATTCGATCTATAGGGAGAATCATGTGAATTGTAGTCTACCATCTTCCTTGTCATCTTTGATCCTCTACTTCCTGCAAACATACCATGTTAGATAACCAAACATAAAAAAAATCACACGTACCTCAGTGAAGTTCACGGGAGGCTATCTTGTCTACACCAATCAGTTCAAATTAGCATAATATATATATAATGAAATCAACATACAAAACATACCAACATCAACATCATCAACCTATACATGATGACACAACTTCAAAAATGACCAACACCATGCATACATATCAAGAACATATATAATAGAAATACATGCATGAAAAACACATTCCACCCATTCATTCCAAGTGTTGAACCTAGGAGCTCTGATACCACTCCGTAATTCCTCCTCCCAAATTTACCCAAATCCACAATATCTCCAAGATAAACATGGGATGAGAGTTTTTGTGCGAGACTCGATTTCCAAGGTGCACTTATGGAAAATTGGGTCCACATGTCTAGAACTGAATGCAAACACCCAACGAAACATGATCACACTTCTATCAACCTAATTTTACCCAAACTTGCTTCATTTCAGTTTTGTTTCCTTAAATTTAATACAACTTTCTATTTTTGGGAATTTTTCGGATTCTAAACTTTTTAGGTTGTTTTGAGGTCCTAGACAACATTTTCAAAGAAAACAGAGAGACTGGAAAAGTGCAAGAGCAATTTTCCAATTTTTTTTTGTCTCCTCATGGAGATATTTGAAACCAATTATTATGATAGTCGATTGTAGATGGTAAGTGAAAGTTATGACCCCAGCAATTTGGAGGTCCAAATTATTCATTTATACAACCACTTTGTGTACATAGTACCTATAGGTTATAAATACATATATGCTTATTAATTCAATAATCTCACCAGAGAATCACCTAGAAGGCCCTATGCCCTCTCCACATAGCTGCAACACCACTTATTTTTCCATACATTCATTAACTAATCAATAGCTAAAAAATTCATGAAAAGATTCATATAAGATACACATCATATGAACAACATATAACCAAAAAATAACGAGCATATAAACAAAAATAATAATAGTAATAGAACAAAAATTAAATACACTTAATAATAAGTACATTTACTCACAAAAATCCAAAGGAAAATAGCTCTTATTAACTTATACAAATCCAACCAAGTCGGGGACTTCCACATACCACCCAACCATATATTGAGTTGAACCAAATCTCTCTTTTAGCGAATCACCCATGTACCATATTCCAAGCATGAATGTGGGATCACTTGTAATAAAACACACAAAACCAAAGCAGGAATTCCATAGGCCAAACCACCTCAACCCTCACCCAGTGATTCCACATCATGGTCATACATCACTATCATCAACAGATCGGTCTCTTCCAAAGTTATCTAGGTCTCTAGAGTGTTTGTTCCAACCCAACTCCAATACTAGTAACTCAACCCACAACTACCATAGGGTTCTAGAGAGTTTGTCCATCCAAGGCTTCTAGGCCTTGTAACTCAACCCAATCTGTTCCAAGGCTTCAAGAGTGTTTGTCCAACCAAGGATCCAAGAACTAATAACTCAAATCACAGCCGTAAGGAACATGAGCACCAATCAGAAAGAAAAAAAAAAGGAAAACCCACAACACCAAGGCTATCCAAGAAATGGAAAGGCTAGGCAAAACCACTTTCAATCAAGGAAATTCTCCATGCCAATGACATATCATAACCAAATAACCACATTCATACATCATGCATGCAAGAACTAGAAACTAAATCATACATGTAACTCGGTACCTGCAAAGCGATCCAGTTGTAGCTTCTAATCTTGATGCCCCCTTGCATTTTCCTGCTTTCCTTTGCGTTCTTTCTCCAAATCCAATGTGCTCCAAGAATGCTCCAAGATTTCTCTAAGTGTGCAACAATGTGTGCGTGAGAGAGAATAAAAGAGAGTTCCAAGCTAAAACAGACAAAATTCTATGAACTGATACTCAGAAGTTGTTTTATCATTGAGGCCTCTATTTTCTTCATTTTTCTTCTATTTTCCTTCAATTTTCCTCACATGAAACTTTGTGACCTTTCACCTTATTTTTCTCCTATTTTCCATTTTTTCATATATAAAATGCCAATTAATTCCACTTTTACTTTTCCATTTCCTTTTCTAATTTACATAGCCATGAATTAATCATAGGTGATCCCCATCACTATGTTTTTTCCCAACATTTAGCTTGTAATGCGTGTCCCATGACCTTGGTCTTACTTTTTCCTTTATTAACATTATTTCATGGATTTTTAACTAGGGATGTTATAGAATCGTCCCCCATGGGGAACACCATCCTCAGTGTTCAATGACACTTATGAACAAAAAAAACATATGCTTCCTTCCCATGGAGCTTTATAACATAGCTCGAGGCAAAATTTGCATCATATCATACTGTTGAAAGAAAAACTAGCATATCATGAACACCATACTGCTTATCAGAGCTTTATAGCACATCTAGATGTGGTATTTACATACATGTGCCTATACATAGACATGAATAAAATAAAACATCAAAAAATATACCAAAATACATCCATTCAACCAACAAATAGAGAAGGATACATAGCTCGCATATGATCAACCATCTCTCATGTAGCTTGATTCAGCCTAAAGTGATTCCACTGCACTTTAACTTGCACAATTTCTCAATTTCATAGCATGAGCATCTTTCGCTGCAAAATTCACTGAGGTTATGACTATAATTCACCTTATGGATCCACCAGCAATATAGACTAGTAAATAACATGATCAACATAATTCACATACTTCTTAATAAATGACACATGGAAACAATGATGGACTTTCACTATTGGAGGCAGTGCAAGTCGATAGGCTACTGGTAAAATACTTTCAAGAATATTGAAAGGCTGACAATATTGAGGTGCTAGCTTGGCACATCATCCAATCCTTAAGGAGATCTTCTTGGGCTTCATGTGCAAGTATACATGTTCCCAAACCTAAAACTCCTTAAATTACTTGTGCTGATCTACATAAATATTTTTCTTGTCCTATGCTACCTTTATATTCTTCTTGATAACCTACATTTCATGTTCCATCTCTGCCAACATGTACAGTCTAATCAATACCCTATTAACCGGATCACTCCAACTGATATAAGTATTTTTTATGAAGGTAAATCCTCTCTATGGATAGAGACGATCCCTCTAGCCCTAGGGTGGGTCTAGTAACAAAAGGACATGCTAAAGTGTTGCTTCCTAGTTAATGAATGAACAAAAGACATGGTAGATTGACCTACCTTGAATCCAACACTGTCGTGGTTATAGAAAGAGTAGTGGCCTCTCATTCCTACCTTGGAAAATCACAATCCGTTCGCTGTTACGCTCAGATACCTGCACATAGGACAAAGAACAAGAACAACATACAACAAAATAGTTTTACTCATAACTATTAGCCAGTCAAAGGGGGCTAAACATATCGCATCAAATAAACATCATAACACAATAGTGGAATCAAACAGTAGTCATGTATATAAATGAATAGAAGGAAGAGTACAACTGATGCTTTGACGTCACAGTCTCCTCCAGCGAGGTTTAGGCGAAGCACGTCTCAAATGTTGGTCAGGGAATTCGGACAGGACTCAAGCTCTCTTAGAAGTCATTGACTCAAGCTTTCTCAAAGTAATTCCTTCATATTCTATCTTCTCTAGCAGCTCAGCTATAGTATGTATAATTCTCCCAGTTCAGCTAGATTCTACTAAAAGAGATAGTTTATTTTATAGAGGAAAAGGAGGAGGTTGGGATCCCCACAAAGGTGGGAGGGAGTCCTATCCTTTAGGAGAGTTTCAAGGGAGGTGGAAACTACTAACTAAAGGAAGGATTTCATGGTTGTTTCAGTTCAACCACTCCTAATGACTCATCCTTGAGGTGGTTGGAATGGAACCTCTGCCTCTATTTTTAAAAAACATTCCATAAACAACTTGGCACAGGTGTTTAACTGGCACAAAGTGCCAACTAGCGTGGGCTCAGTGTTAAATTTCTCTGACAGCACGAGGGTCTAACTGGCTACTCGCGCCAAGGCAAAAATAGGGATTTTTACAGTTCTGGTCAGGGAATTTTCAACAAGAAGAATATTTCTTTCTTCAAAAGGGATGCAAGGATGGTATTTTCAAGGCATGAAACTGCTTATTTTTCACATAAAAAACCCTCCAATATTCGATTTGGGGATTGCAAGGACAGTGAGAAAATGTTGTGTAACAGATGCCCCCTAAAGCATGAAGTCCGATAAGAAGGTAGGGGTGAAATTCTTTATGAGAATG
This sequence comes from Pinus albicaulis, assembly GCA_034641835.2. Lineage (NCBI taxonomy): Eukaryota > Viridiplantae > Streptophyta > Pinopsida > Pinales > Pinaceae > Pinus > Pinus albicaulis. Next base: position 63,906 of record JAXQQM020084235.1, on the reverse strand, counting down.
CGTTCGAACAAAACACTTCTGTTGGAAGACCTGCAATTACAAATACAAATGATACCTGTGATACATGAATCATGTGGCATGGGCACAACCATCCATAATAGAGTATATAAAAATTGTGATCCGAAGTATGGACACAACCATCCAGCAGGAAAGATCAATAAATAGACTCAGGTATGGTTGGAGCCATCCAATCAAAAGAGTCATGAAATAAGTCATAATAATCCACAAAAAATCCGTAGCCTGGAGTTTATCAGATAAAACCCAGGGTCTTGCACTCCATCTCGACCCGAACAAGTACAATTTCGAGCATGCGAATATATGAGTTGAAGTCAAACATGCAGGAAAATCGTCTAATTACCAGCCAATGATGAAAGTCGTTAATAGGCGTGAGAGAAACCACCAATGATGACGATGGACCTCAAGGTACAAAAGGTACAATCTATGGAATGTGAATAATGATCTGACATCAAACATCTGCAGAATCACTCGATCAAAGGCCAATGATTTGAACCTTACGTCGAATGCGAAAAACCTGCCATTGAGGCATGCAGGCTCCAAGGTACCAGAAGGGAGTCACTAGATCAAATTCTTGGATAATGAGCTGAAGTCGACAAGAAGTGACCTGGTCGAAGGAGGGCCATAATTTTTCCCACATTATCGACACAAGACAGAGGAACATGATGAAAGTGGATCAGGACCAACAGGAGATCAGAGGAAGGTTGACAATTGTAGAGGCAAACTTCTCTTGAACATATCAATAGCACAACACTAGATTTGGTAGCTTTTTACATCAAAGGATCTGAGGTCATGATGACATGGAAAAGAGAAGATTAGAGGTCAAAATATATTACCCAAACCCATGGAGGAAAAATTACGAAATGAGATGTCCTCAACCCGACACAAATGCAGACAAGTGCCATGATCAAGAGCGACATACTACCAACATAACTAAAAATTGGTTCCATTTTCCCCCACCATTTCTGGTGAGTACCCCAATTATTTTTTTAAACAATCTTGAAGGGGATAGCATATGCTTGCACTGTAAGTATGTCCTTTGGAAAAATCCAACCTAGTACATTTTACAAGCCGCTAGGAAGGAGGAACTCGAATAACGTCATGGTGACGAAGTCCAATGTCATCAGGGTTTAACGAGTCTGACAAAGGAAGAACTCAACATATTTTCATGTTTAAAGATTTTGAAAAGAAGGCAAAAAATAAAACTCCAATAGTCCCTTTTCGTAGGTAGTCTCACAGGTCCGAAAAGGTAGAAAACTGTGTCTGAGAGAACCTCTTAGTCGCGATAGGCTACGGTATTGATTTTTCATAAATAATCCATCCCAACCTGAAGAAGGGTTAAACGTATACTAGGTATATATAGTTTCGCAGCCATTTAACGAGTTCAAAACGACAAGAATCTCGACAATATTTTCAATTTTAGAGAGTCAGAAAAGAGCTGAACGATGACTCCAGTAGTGACTTTTTCGTGTTTTTACTGAGTCCGAAAAATTATAAAATATAACTTGTTACTTCATCATTGTTGCATGAAAAACCTGTTACTGCACAAGAGACATGTGTAAAACCCATTTCTCGAAAATAATATAATAAAATAATCAAAAAACATGTTTTAAAACCTAATTAGGGTTGTGAAAAAGTTATAAAATTCCAAAAATGGTAAAAATAATTACTTTTCACTTTTACCTCTTGTGGAGCAATGGTTACCCATTTCACTGTGAAATCTTGCGGCGATGATAGCGGCCAATCCAGCAAACCAATCACAAATCCATCAACTCTAGGTAAGAGCCGAGATCCCTCTCATCATTTTAAGTCATTTATTACTATCTTCCATTTTCAATTTCGAGTTTTGGGGAAGGAAATGTAAAAATTAGGGCACAGCGGTTGGTGTGGGTTTCGAGCACGGAGTCGCGCCAACTGCCCGATTTTTTACATTAGCGCGCGCCCATTGGCGTGACTATTTCGGAAACAGTCATGCCAATGGCGCAAACCATTTTTAGGCAAAATGATGATTAAATACCCCAATTATTCATAAATTTAAGGTTCAAAATTAACTAATACCACTCGTATGAATGTGTTTGTAGGTAGAAAGGGGATAAATGGTCATCAAATGGAAAGAATGGGAACATAGCAAAGAAGATGAGCTAGCCATGGAAAATGAGAGAGTCATGGAAGCTCTCAGAAACTGTCGTCTGAAAAAATTCTTCCTAATGCCATGTCTCTAAGGCCAACCAGAGTTATTACAGTATCTGGTCAGCATATGGGACGAAAATCAAGAGAAGTTCATACTTCAGGATCAATAGCTTGAGATTGAAGTCTCTGACATGTATTTCATCACAGGATTATCACAGAGGGGAGCAACACCAATCCTAACCGGCACCGGGCCTTGAATGGAAAACATGACCATGGTGATATATAGGGTATTTCCAAGAGCACAGAAGGGATCAGGTAGTGGGAAAGTTGATATTCAAACTATCTCAGATTTGACACTACGAGTGGTGCTACATACCATCACACGAGTTACGGGGTCACAAGCACCACACGAAGCAACAAAGACACAATTTATTCTTTTTGTAGACTGCTTGGCACTGACCATATATAATTGGGCAGAGGCTGTGACAATAAACATGAAGCGCCAACTAACAAAATGCAAGAAGTCCAAATTGAAATAATTTGGTTATGGATCTATTCTGGTATCGTTCTTCTTGGAACAACTACCCATTTTTCAGCAACAGGAGGTCATAGTCCCGATAGCACCAACGAGAGAACCACAGATGGCTCGATGGGTAGCTCTGATGCCAAGGGCAGGGGGCGGTCAACAGATGTCCTGGAGACCAGAATTCTTTGATTGGCTTTGCCAACAACTGATTTTCGTGGAGAACTAGCCCTACTCTGGTACAGATTTCACTAATGATCTGAACCTCCCACTCCTAGAGGGAGAATATTGGGATGACTATTTGGGTGAGACTCATTTTTTAAGTTTTATGAGTACTATGATTTTTTTATTTATGCCTATTCTGACATTAAATCCATGTAATTGCAGACGTTGGCCCAGAGAGACCTGTCGGCATGTCACCGATAGCAAGGCAAATCCCTCACAATTTCAACCCTCAAGGCGAGGGCGGAGAGGAACATGAGATAGTGCGCAATATGGATGGGATCACATGAGGAGTCCCGGATTATGCACATTTTTAGGATGTTCCTCGCGCCTACAGGAGACATATCGTAGGGGTGTCCAGCCGAATTCACCACTTGTTGAGGCAACTAGTACGGGAAGTGACATGTTATCACAAGCACCATGCTGATTAGACACCTAGGTTTTATTTTATCTGCATATTTGAGAGACATGATGTCTTGGGATGTAAAAGAAACACACATATATTTTTTGAAGTTATGATGCACACAGCTGCAAACATGCGATATCTATATATATATATATATACATCTATTTCCCTACATGGATATTTTACATATGATGATGCTTTTAAAAATTCCGCAAATGTCTATATAATACAAATTTAGCCACTGTATCAGTTAATGTGTTCATTCGTCTAGGAATATGTTGATACGTAATAAAATAAAAATTTCTTTCCAACAAACGAATACGTAAATACAATCTCAGAATGTACGGATTTCTAATTGAATAATGATTATTGAGTTGCAAAACGACAAGCTGTGAATATAGATTTGCAAACAATGCGTGTATGTCAAGGTCGATCGCCTCAGTTAATAGCTCAATGACAATGCTATATTCAGTGACATTGTTTGTAGTTTTTCCTAGACAAATACCTTGCAGATCTATCAACTCACCAGCAGGATCATAAATTACCTAGGCTGCCGAAGACAAATTCTTGGTACTGCGGGAAGCACCATCCACGAAACTGACATAAGGGTTAATAGACATCTGAACAATAAGAAAGACCCAATAAGCAGGAAAATGCTCACAAAGCACACCAAACCAAAAACATGTACAAAAATGAAAACAACACCTATGTACACCTATTATGCATGAATGACCTGCGCATAATATTTTTTGAGATACAACCCATTTTTGGGTTGTTCAAGAGGATGACCTTCGTAGTCAATTAACTCATAGGCCCCATTTTTCAACACATGTTTAATGATGTAGCGCCCATGCCACATAGGTTGAAATTTTCCTACCCCCAGCTTATCATGAGCTTTGTCATACAGGAGGATGAGATCTCCTTCAACGAAAGAATGAGGGGAAACTGACTGATCAAAATGAGCTTTGACCCGCTTTTTTTGTGCATCAATAACAAGAGCAAAAAAGTGGTGAGTTTCATCTTGCCTTTCTAAATAAAGGAGATGCTCTTCTTCTGGCGAAGTATTCGGCAATAATTCAATAGTCAACTTGAGCAAAGGTATTTCACATTCAATCGGGAGAGTAGCTTCAAGGCCATAAACCAATTGAAAGGAGTGAACCCAGTTGCACTTTTTAACTGAGTTTCAGTACGCCCAAAGAGCCGAAAATAACATGAGATGCCAATTTGATTTGTGGATCCCAATTGTACGTTGAAGCATCGTGACAAGAAATTTATTCACAGCTTCAACCTGGCCATTGGCTTGAGGGTAGTATGGCGTTGAGCTGTTGTGATGCAGACCCAACTTAGAAGTCAACTCCACCACCATATAATGCTGAAAATGGGAATCATGATCGATAACAATGGCTTGAGGGAAACCAAACCTAGCAATAATGTGATTGAATATGAACTGAGAATTTTTCTTACCGTCAGCGACAAGTATAGGCATTGCTTCGGCCGATTTGGTGAAGTAGTCCATAGCTACGATAATATAAGCATGCCCCCTGGCCGAGTGAGGGTTACACGTCATGAAATTGATGCCCCATTTTGCAAGGGGACCAACGGTAATGATAGGATGAAGAGGAACGAGTAGCGCACGCAACTTGCATTGATAAATTTGGAAATCATGGCATTTACGAACTACGACAATACAATCTTTGAAACAGAAGGCCAAAAATAACTAGCACGAAGAATATTCTGTGCAGTAGCATAACCAGACATGTGACCACCACAGGTGCCACTGTGATAATCATTCAGAGCTTTCTTGGCTTCCTCGAGAGTCAAACATCGCCGGAGTATGGAATTGACTCCAATATGATAGAGAGTATCTCCAACTGTACGATAAGGTTACTACTGATGGCAGATGCATCGGTGGGCATCCTTCGTCAACTCAGATATAAAAGATGAATTCTGTTGATAGACGATGATATCACCGTACCAAGGATCGAGGGTGCTAACCAAGAAAATTGAATCGTCTGGAGTGGATTCCTCAGAATGAGAAGGGGTGGAGTCGGAAGGGAGAGAGCAAAGTAAATCAACAAAGACCAATGATTTCTTAGACTTGGAAGCAATAAATTCCAAATCAAACTCTTGGAGGATAACAATCCACTTTGAGTATTTTCCCCCCAGCAATTGTCGAGATAATATGTAGGTCATGGGGTTGCATTTAGAAATCACCGTCACTATACGCAAAATAATATAATGATGAAAACGTTGAATGGCTTGAACAACATCCAATGCTAACTTCTCGACGTGGGCATAACGTGTTTCAAGGTCGAGAAGGTTACGAGACAAGTAATAAATAACATGCTCATGACCGTCATCATCATCTTGTACCAAAACCATGGCAATCGTGTTGAAAGCGACAGCTAAATAAAGGGAAAAATCAGGATGATAATTTGGAGGGTGGAGGAGAGGAGCATTAACCAACAATTTTTTCAACGCATCAAAATATTTCTGAGTGATCTCATCCCAATAAAAAGGAACGCCCTGCTTTAACAATCGTGTGAATCATTTAGCTACTTCGGCATAGTTAGGTATAAAATGGCGTAGAAAATTAGCTTTCCCTTGTAGACTCTGCAATTGATGCAATGAGGAAGGAGAGGGGAGATTGATAATAGCCTTAACCTTTAGAGGATCCAGGCGAATCCCGTCTCTGGAAATGATAAACCCTAAGAGTCTACCGGAATCGACATAGAAGACACACTTGTGTGAATTAAGCCGAATGTTATAGTGTCTACAACGAAGAAAAATCTGACGAAGATGGTCAGGATGGTCCCTACGCTTAGCTGAATGAGCCGGAAGGTCATCCAGATAAGGCTGAATGATGTGGCGAATATCATGAAAGGCATAAGACATCACGCCCTGAAATGTGGCCCCGACATTCTTCAAACCAAAAGGAAGCTTCTTATATGCAAAGGTGCCCCAAGGACAGATTAAGGCAGTCTTGTGTTGATCAATCGAGAGAATTTTGATCTGATTATAACCCGAAAAACCGTCCATAAGGGAAAAAATCTCACTCCCGGCACAGTCGTCAATGATTTGATCAATGAAGGGAGTAGAATAATTATCCTTAGGACAAGCTCGATTGATATTAAGATAGTCAACACGGACACGAATAGTGCCCTGTTTCTTTTCTATAGGAACAATATTAGAGACCCATTCTGTCAATGGAATCAGATAAATGAAACCATCTTTGAGAATCTTTTCCACTTCGGCCTTAATGGAAACAACTTTCCTAGGATGCACCGAACGAAGACGCTGACGAATAGGTTTCGAACCAGGTGGGTAGGAATTTCATGTACCACGATGCTAGGATCAATGTTGGGAATTTCTTCGTAGGACCATGAAAAGACATCAGGAAATTCATGAAAAAGGCTAGTATATACTTGCACTTCATCAGAAGAACAAGTAACCCCAATATGGATTTTACCTTCCGAAAAAACTTCGTGGACCTGAACAAGTGTTTGAAGTGGAGGAGAAGGAACCTAAGAGGAAAAATGCTCAAGATAGGTAGACATGGCCCAAAGACTTCATAGAAATGAGGAACGATGATGACCATCGTCCCATTGTAGACCATCGAGAGACAAGGTTTCCACGATAGCCTCATCAGAAGGAAACACTTCTTTCAAAGGATCCGGTGAATCAGAATCACCAAGCCAAGGGGATTGAGAATAGATGTCAAGAATCACACTCGAAGGAGTAGAATCAGAGGATGGAGTGTCCGATGCAGCAATGAGTTCACAATAATAAATTTCAATCGGACTCAATGGCATCAAATCTCCAAACGAATCGATCTGTTTAGGAGAAGGGATAACCCAGGGTTCATTGGTGCGATAAATCATGTTGACCCTAATAGTATTTGGTGGTGGAAGAGGGAAAACACCCATGAGGGTAGGATCCTTGAAAAGGCCTGGCCCTATGCTCTCATAGGGAGTAGGAACCTTATCCACATACAAAACGTTGTTCTCAGAAGAATAAGTGAAAAAATACAATTGATCGACAGTAATAATCTTTCCTTTGTGCAGGAATTTCAAAACATGAAAGAGAGTGGAAGGAACACATAGCATTGCGTGAGTCCAACTGCGACCGAGGAGAAGATTATAATTGAGATTATCATCAACTACTTTGACCTCAACATTGACTATCTTCCCTTCTAATGTGATCGGTAAACTAGCGAGAACACCAAGAGGTTTAGACTCTCTTCCATCAAATTCTTCAAGGGCATTGGGTGACGAGGTGAGAGCTGGAGAACCAATGGCTTTCAAAAAGTAGATGACATAACACAGGTAGATGCACCCTCGTCCATGAATTCCCGGTGAATGTTCAAACCATTAATACCAACTTGAATGATGAGCGCAATTTGGTGCGGAAGTCGCGGGACGAAATTCTCTAAATCGAAAGCAAGAAGGCTAGTGTCGGCAGGATCAACCCCACCTATCATAGATAACAGAGCCTTTCGTTGCGACAGACAACTTTGAAGTACTTCTAATGTAGACATCGCAGATGGCGCCTGAGCCAAATCCTCAACAATACTATAATTTTGAGCGGCATGGGTGTTAGGATTGTACGAAGACTTACGGAGTACGCCTTTGAAAGGCGTCTGAACAACAGATTTAGCGCTAGGTCGTTCAATATCAAGAGAGGTAGAAACAGGTAGAGGAGGAGGACTATCAGCGATCTCTTTCCCTGCTGCCTGAAATGAACCAGAATAATCTTTTGATCGAGTAGCAATAGAAACAGGGGCAGAATCGTTCATCATGAACACTTGCGAACCATATGGGGCAGAGGACTGAGGATGCTCTACCATCTGGGTCTGTTGAGGGAAAGGTTCTTTAAGAAGGGTCGGAGCTTCTTGGGTGCCTTTGAGCAATTGACTCACTTCAAACCATCGAGGACAGTTCTTAGTGAAGTGCTCATCATCACAAATCAAACAAGGAGACTTCGGTTTGCGTTGAGAACTATCAGCAGAACGGGGTTTTAGAGAATCTTGTTTCGAGGTATCGGTTTTGGCCTTACCTTTACCCTTCTTCTTACCTTTGGAAGTGTTATCTGTAGGATTGGCCTGAACAGCATTCACTTCTGCGGGTTTACCAGAATTAGAAGTTGACTAAGAAGCTACATTATTGGAAGAAGTAGACTTCTTCTTCCCAGATTTAGATGAAGGAAACTTCTGAGAAGTCTGCGATATGGAACTGATAATACCATCAATGGATGGAGTTGCTAGTGGTTTAGAAGTTCTAGTTCGAGGAGCTTTAGGTAAGATATCATATAATGCGCCAGACTGAGAGTACATGAGATCAAGGTACTAGGCATAAGTAATGGCTTGTTCCTCAGTTAGACATGCCCCCATAGCTATGTCTTTGGCAATCTGATTGACAAAGGAGGTATTGAACCAATGAGTCAGAAGTTGATCAGGTATCTCAAATTTGATCATGCGACGACGATGCCACCACTCATGAATATGATCTGAGATATGTGTAACTCGGTCTTGTTTCAATGAAGTGAGGAGATGCATCCCGGTCTCATAGCGGATCAGTAACTGAAAATATGTAAGGAATGCCATGGCCAAAGAATTGAAATCTTGGAAAACTCCACAAGACAGCTCAATGTACCACTTTGCAGCGGCACCAGTAAGAGTTCGCTGGAAAATACGGAGACAAATATAATCGTCTACCCAAGAGTTAGAATAACACCACAAGTAGTAAGTCGCAACATGCATTTAGGGGTCTTTACCAGGTTTACCCTCAAATTTAGGACAGACACTAGGAATCTTGGTCGGAACTGGAGGCCAATATGGATTATGAAGAATAGGATAATTTGTCAACTTCGACACATCGGGTAATTCCAATGTAGCAAGAAATGGTAATTGAGTATTAAAAGTCATCGTAGGTCTTTGAAAAGGACCTGTGTGTACATTCCATCCAATCTGAGCAGGATTCTGTCCCCATACATTCTGTCCTGAAGGATTCAGATCATAGGGATTAGAAACACGATAATTCGGTTGATATGGGGGTTGAGAAACAAGATATTGAGTCGAATTAGACCATTGAGGTCCTTGCTGAGTAGCATAAGGATTTTGCTACGGAATGTAAGTATGACTTTGAGGTTGCTAATACACAGTTTGAATTTGAGGGTATGGAATCTTGGGTGCACTATATACCAGTTGATTTGGAGGGTATAGAATCTAGGGTGCGTTATAAACCAATTGATATGAAACTTGAGGGTAATAAGCGCCCTGCAGTTGCGCAGGTTGACCTTGCAGAGCAGGTTGAGCAAGCTGCTGAGCAGGATAAACAAGTAAAACCAGCTGTGGAAACGAAGGAATCTACTGGTGGGAAGGTTGCAACGGCTGTTGAGCTGGTTGAACTGGCTGTTCAAACGGTTGTTGGGGGCCACCAGGTTGACCTTGTGGGAAAGGTTGACCTGATGGTTGTGACAGCCCAGGTTTTCCATGATGACCAGGTTGACCTGGAGAAGGACCGTAAGATTTTCCTAGTTGCACAATATTTGGGCCATACTGAACATGCAGTTGTGATTGAGGTGCAACAGGTTGTCCCCGTGGTGGATAAACTTGCCCCCCAGGACCAAAATATGATCTGGGTTGATTCAGAGGCTGACCCGAAATACCAGAGGGTTGTCCATGTTGGGCCAAAGGCTGACCTTGTGAAGGTTTGCCTTGTATACCATGTGGTTGTTCCTGTGGACCAGAAGCAGGGCCCTGCTGAGCTAAAGGTTGTCCCGATGAGGGTTTTCCTTGGAAGCCAGAGGGTTGCGCAGGAAGAGTAGGTCCCAGATGAGTAACATTCTGATAAGGATCATAAACAACCTGATAAGGATCAATAGGATGCAAATAGACCGGATTACCATACACATCATAATGGTGTGGATAGATATATACGGGATTACCACTAGCATCATAGTGATGGAATCGAGGATTAGCAGGAGCCTGAGACTACTCAGAACCCTGAGAACTCTGCTGTTGAACAGCCAATAGATATTCTTCAAAATTAAGACCACCAAGAATCACAGGAGGAGTGGAAACTAAACTAGAAGCCACACAAATCGTTGGTTGAACTAGAACAGATGTGACAGTAACTGACGAACCAGAAGTCTAAGGTGATAGCCCCAATGAAGGTAGGACCGAACTCAGAGGAGGAGTTACTGTACTGGATTTCGCAATGGAGGTAATGCCAGATATGATCTGACTCAAGCATCTATATCCAAGCAGAAGTGAGACTGACGGTGGTGAAGATTAGGTGGAGGCATGAGAGAGATCTTCAGGAAAGAGATGATGGTCTCATGTGGAAACAGGCATTCCTTCACTGCCAACAGAATTGGGGGAATCCATATCTGAGTCTACCATAAGATCTTCAAAAAGACTATGGGGACTAGGAGGTACCGCAGCAGCAACAAAAGGTGATACAGACGTAAGAAGGGAAAATTCCCCCTCTTCCCCAAAACCAGACCAGGCGCTTGAAGGAGGCCAATTGAACTCAATTGTCTCGTCAAGCGGATATCGAGTAACAATGGGTTGGATAGATGGTAGAATCAGCTGTAAAAACTCAGCAAACCTAGTGGACTAGGGGTTTCGAAAGAAATGTACAGAAAAGAACCACCACTAGGAGGCAGTGAAGACGATGAAACTAGAGGTTCCGCCACTTTAACTATATATCAGAACAGGAAGGAAAAGAGAGAACCAATCGAAGGTTCCAAGATCAAGAACCAAGGAAACCAATCAGACCAAGTAACAAACTTTTAATAGGTGTGTAATCATAGGTGATTAATTTTATAACACTGAAACCAAAATTTGTTGTTTCATGTTTTAAGAGTTGAGAAACAGACAAAAGATGACTCTAGTCACTTTCAATTTTAAACGATCATGAAAGGACAAGTGCTCAATGATCTCTTCTCTTATTTAAAGGGTCTTGAAAATATAGAAATGACTACTTAGTTATTCTAAGCAAGAGGGTATACCAGGTTTCTGTGAACTGCCATATACACCTTGGTGATCAAATGAAAGATAAATGACCAAGGACTTAATGTACGTGTAGGTAGTCTCCCCAAATGCTGTGTTCGGTGTATCACGGTTACAAGGCGGAAGACTTGGCTTCCTATGGATAAAATGATTGCAACCTAGAGGGGTCTCCCTTTATATACGTGATGATACGGGGAGCACAAGTCTGTACTAGCGATGTCTAAAGCCAACAGACGAGCAACAACTATTAGGTTTTAAGACGTCGGAACACGTCTCTAACCTAGACCACTAGAAATGTTTCGTTAGGTTTAAATGTTGCCTTAGGTTAATTGAGTAAATTTTAAATTTGATCTTGGATTATGTTTCAATTTCCAGGCCCTATCGAATTTGGAGCTCAAATTCCTAAATGCAAGCTATATGAAAATTAACATCATTTCAATTCAATGAATGTTAGTTATAATAAGGATAGAAATATTTTAAACAAGCAAGCAAGAATATGTGAAGAAACTTCTATTGCCCTTAATGCAATAAATCGAAAACGAAATTCCCTCCTAGATTGACAAATGCTAGTTATGTAAAGGAATGTTTCACTTTCGATGCAACAAAAGAATGCAAAGATATTTTTTTTATTTTTCAATGAAATAAAGCACACAACATACTAATTCAATGGAAAACAAAATAAACACTAGTTCAAGTTTTTCGAATGTAGGGTATTGAAATTGAATGACTCAACCAAAGAAAAACAGACACAAAAACATAAAATCTAATGGAGAAAAATTTCAATTGAAAAAGAGAGTTTCCCAAAGTGACCCAAATAAGCAAAGTAATCGATGCTCAAAGTATTGAAGGAGAAGGACTAATCAAAAAAATGAAAAGACAGTTCAATCAGCAAAAGAAAAGGATCAAGAAAAACTCAGTCTAATGCCCCGAAATGAGACTGATAACAATCAAAGAGACTTGTTCGTGAACAGAAGGTTCGGTGTGCAAGAACACTTAGAACCCTAAGGTCTTAAATGACATCGACAAGAAAATGGACAAACGACTGAAGGAAATGAGTCTACAATAGTCAACATAGTCTCAAAGGCTTAATCACACTCAAAAATAACCTAGAAGCAAGAACAAATGAACAAAACACTCATTAAGGAGGTCAAACAAAAACCTACAGGGGTTGGCACGACTGTAAGGCTATAATCCGTGCCATACATAGGTTGGTGTGAGTGCTAAAAGAGAAACCTACGCCAATCAGTGCGACTGTCCAGACAAATACCGTGCTAAGCTGGATACCCATGGGAAAAAGAGGAAAAACCATAACCTAATGAGTAGAGGTCAACCTTGACACTTTGGATCTGAACAGAGGATGGAAACTCAACAAACAAACCAGAAAAATACAGATAACCAAACCAATAATCGAAACAGACCCAACAGGATGAAATTAAAAACTCGCACCGATCCCTAGTGGAGTCACCAATTTGTTATGAAGGTAAATCCTCTTTGCAGACAAAGACGATCCCTCTAACCCTAGGATGGGTCTAGTAACAAAAGGACATGCTAAAGTTTTGCTTCCTAGTTCATGAATGAGCAAAAGAGACGGTAGATTGACCTACCTTGAATCCAACGTTGTCGTCGTTATAGAAAGAGTAGTGGCCTCTCGTTCCTACCTTGGAAAATCACAATCCGTTCGATGTTACACTCAGATACCTGCACATAGGGCAAAGAACAAGAACAACATACGACATAATAGTTTCACTCATAACTATTAGCCAATCAAATAGGGCTAACATATCGCATCAAATAAACATCATAACACAAAAGTGGAACCAAACAGTAGTCATGTATATAAATGAATAGAAGGAAGAGTACAACCGATGCTTTGGCGTCGCAGTCTCCTCAAGCGGGGTTCAGGCGAAGCGCGTCTCAAATGTTGGTCAGGGAATTCAGGAAGGACTTGAGCTCTCTTAGAAGTCATCGAATCAAGATTTCTCAAGGTAATTCCTTCTTATTCTATCTTCTTTAGCAGCTCAGCTATAGTATGTATAATTCTCCCAATTCAGCTATCTTCTACTAAAAGAGATAGTTTCTTTTATAGAGGAAGAAGAGGAATTTGGGATCCCTACAAAGGTGGGAGGGAGTCCTATCCTTTAGGAGAGTTTCAAGGGAGGTGGAAACTACCAACTAGAGGAAGAATTCTCTGGTTGTTTCAGTTCAACCACTCCCAATGACTCATCCTTGAGGTGGTTGGAATGGAACCTCCACCTCTATTTTTAAAAAAACACTCCATAAACATCTTGGTGTGGGTGTCTAACTGGCACAGAGTGCTAACTGGCATGGGCTTAGTGTTAAATTTCTTTGTCGGCACAAGGGTTTAACTGGCTACTAGCGCCAAGGAAAAAATAGGGATTTTTATAGTTCTACTCAGGGAATTGTTAACAAGAAGAATTTTTTCTTTCATCAAAAGGGATGCAAGGATGGTATTTTCAAAGCATGACACTGCTTATTGGTCACAAAAACGACCCTCCAATATGCGAATTGGGGATTGCAGGGACAGTGAAAAAATGTTGTGTAATAGTATTACAACTCCACTCATACAATTCCTCAAATTGGCTCATCCTTAGTGACTCTCGATACCCATTGTTGTAAGAAAACTCCACCAATGGAAGATACTCTTCCCATTTCCATTGTTGATGCATGATGTACATATTCAACATGTCCTCCAAGATCCTGTTGACCCTCTTCGTCTATCCATTTGTCTGTGGATGATAACTTGTACTTAGGGCCAACTATGTACCCAACCTCGCAAATAACTCTTTCCAGAACCTAGAAGTGAACTTGACATCTTTGTCAGACACAATATTCCTCGAATCACCATGTAGCCTCACTATATCTCCGATGAAGACTTGTGCTACCTCACTAGCTGAATTCATAGACTTTACTAGAATGAAGTGAGCTACCTTAGTTAACATGTCAACTACCACCATAATAAAATCTTGTCTAGATATCCGCAGAAATCATGTAATGAAGTCCATGGATATGACCTCCCATTTCCACTTTGGAATCGAAATCAATTGTAAAAAAAAACCTATATTCTTACACTCTACTTTTACATGTTTACAATCAAAACATCTCGCTACAAACTCTAACACCTCTTTCTTCAAGTTCAGCCAATGGTAGAACTTCTTAATCTTTGTCAATGTCTTCATATATCCTAGGTAACCTAAATATGGCTTGACATGAAATTCCCTCAAGATAATATTATTGAGCTCACTATTATCTGACACATAGATCTTGTCCCTATATATGATCAAACCATTTGTCGTGAGATGATAGTCCACATCTTGTTCATCTGTACCCTGTTGTACTAATTTTTTCTTAATTTGTTGGTACATGTCATCTTGTTTTCCTACCTACAAAGTCTAATCCTATTAATCTATCCCATATGAGCTCACATCTGCTATGTGACTTACATGTACCCTTCTGATAAGATCATCTCCAACCCTATTTTGTTCACCCTTAATATATTTTATCTCGAAGAAAAATTTGTTGATCTTAGCCAACCATCTAGCTTGCCTAGCATTCAGATTAGGTTTTTCAAACAAATATCTTAATCCACTGTGATCACTCATCAGGATGAACCTTCTACCAAGGAGATAGTATCTCCACATATTCAATGCACCAATGATCATTTCCAAATAGAGATCATGTGTCACTTATTTTTTCTCATGCTCATTTAGTTTCCTTGACTCATAACATATTATATGTCCTTCCTGCATCAAAACTCCACCAAGTCCTCTCTTACAAGAATTTGTAAATACCAAAAAATATTTATCTGGATCTGCAATATTTAGAATTGGATCATTTATAAACAATTGTTTCAACTGTTCAAAACTTGTTGCACATTCCCTTATCCATTCAAATTTACTTCCTTTTCTCTGAAATGATTTACTATGATAGGAAATCTGTGAGAAGTTTCTGATGAACTGCCTGTAATAACTTACTAACCCTAGGAATTATCTAACCTCATCCACATTCCTAAGAGTTTCCATTTCCATGATAGCTCTTATATTTTCTGGATCTACTACTATACCTTCCTTAGTAACCACATGCCCAAATAATGGACCTTCTTTAAAATAAGATGCATTTACTAAGCTTGTCATACAACTAATTCTCTCTAAGAATTATTAACATTGATGCTAAGTGTTCGGCATGTTCTTCCTCATTCTTATATATAGCAATATATCATCAATGAATACAATCACAAACTTGTCCAGAAAAGTACATAAAAAACTATTCATCAAGCACATGAAATTAGTTGGAGCATTAGTCAAAACAAAGGGAACTACAACAAACTCATAATTCCCAAACCTAGTCTGAAAATTAGTCTTGTATATGTCCTCTTGTTTGTTGCATACCTGATGATATCCTAATCTCATATCAATCTTCGAGAACACAACTACTCCCTTCAATTGGTCATAAAAATCATCAATCCTCAACAGCAAATATTTTTTCTTAATCAACACCTTGTTTAGGTGCATGTAATTAATACATAACCTGAGAGTACCATCCTTCTTCTTCACAAATAATATTGTTCTACCTCAAGGCGACACACTTGGCCTAATGTGTCCCTTGTCAAGAATTTCCTTCAACTACAACTTTAATTCTACTAACTCGGGAGTGCTCATCATGTATGGTGACTTTGATGTTGGCGTTGCTCCTAGTACCAACTCAATAGAAAATTCCACTTCCCTGTAAGGCAGAAAATCTGAAATTTTTGTTGGAAACACATCATGAAACTACTATAAAATTGGATACCTCTTAAATAGCTCAACATCCTTGACATCCTTACCTTTATCACTGGAAATATGAACTGCAAATAATACACACATTTTCCTGCAACTACACATTTCCTATATAGATGTGACCATTCTAACTGATGTAGCCTTCTTCTTACCCTCCAAGATTTTTTGTTCTCCACTATCATCCAACCACTCAATTTCCTTTTCATAAAAATCCACCTTAGTCCTGTGAAGATACAACCAATTCATACCTAATAACATATTGTATGATCCCAAAAAAATCACATTTAAATGCGTTGATGTAGACATGCCATTCAACTCAAATGCACAAGATCTTACCCAATGATGAACTCTCTTCTTAGTACATGTAGCCAAATATACTAACCAAGACTCTCCGCGCGATGATCCTTTCCGCAAGTCCAATAATATAAAGGCTTCCTGCCATCACCCTTGTTCTACTCCGCAGACTGAAATATTGATCCTCTGTCAGCTATATTTAACTTCTTGTATGGCACTGCATTCTCTTTATTAGCTACGTCTTCTAGTATGCCTCACTTATTATTATCCCATTTTCCTTTAGTATTTTCATTACATTTCCAATCCTGTTTAGATTCAGACCCGTGCTTTTATTTATCATAACAATGCTTTAAATTTATGATGGTTTCCTCCAACGATCTAGGCTTATCAAACTTGATCCTATCCTTAAGTGCTATCGAAAACCCACTAATGAATCTTTTAATATTTTCTTTCTCCTCCTTAAGATAAGGAACATACATCAACAAATCCAAGAACCTACTAGTATACTCCTCATCAGTCAAATATCCCATCTTCAATTCATATAACTCCTTTTACATGTCATCATAGTATCTCTCAGATAGATATTTCTTCCTGAAAAGTATCTCAAACTCACTCCAAGTCAACTACTCTTCCTAGATACCGTTTACATTCTTTAATTCTTCCCACCAAATCTCTGATTTCCCTTTAAGACAAAAATTAGATATCTCGCCTTTCATATTCTCTAAGTAATAATGCAGTCGAAAGAACTTGTTCATCCCAAGTAACCAAGCTTATGCATCATGTGACTTCTTCATTTCTCCATTAAATGTAGGAGGCTTTTCTTTATTGAATTCCTCTAGCAAGCATTGCTTCTCATTCCTCATATACAGATGGTGACAGTGATGATGATGTTGTCTCTCTGATCCAAAACTAGAATAGAACCCATAGTCATTATCCCTCATGTCAGGTGTATCCATGAACCTACCTTCTCACACTGTATTATTCCTATCAAACATGTATCCTTAATTGGAATTGTTTCCATATGCACCATTATTTCTTTCCTCCTGTCCATGACTGATCCTAAGTGGGCCTCGTCTCTACAAGTATGACAATCTCTAAAGGATAACTACATTAACTTCTACTTGTTTCTCTTTTTCCCTAGCAATTCTCTTTTGTGACTGAATGATCCTATCATTATCTGCTTTGAAACTTCTTATCTCTTCCTTAAAACTTCTTAATGTATCTTCTATGTGAGGGGAATACTCATCACCATGCCACTCATTTGATCTGTAGGGAGAATCATGTGAATTATATTCTACCATATTTCTTGTCATCTTTGATCCTCTACTTCCTGAAAACATACCATGTCAGATAACAAAATATGAACAAAATCACATGTACCTTAGTGAATTTTATTGGAGTCTATCTCATCTACACCAATCAGTCCATATTAGCATAACATATATATATAAGGAAATAAACATACCAACATCAACATCATCAACATATATCAATCGAAACAACTACAAAAATAACCAACACCATGCATACATATCAAGCACATATAAAATTGTCATACATGCATGAGAAACACATTCTTCCCATCCAGTCCAAGTGTTGAACCTAGGAGTTCTGATACCATTCTGTAATGCCCCCTTCCAAATTTAACCGAATCCACAAGCTCGTTGGTGTAAACATGATATGAGAGTTATTTTGTGAGACTTGATTTCGAAGATGCACTTATGGAAAATGGCATCCACGTGTCCACAAATTACTGAAAACACCCATCGACACATGATCACAATGTTTTTCAGCCTAATTTGAGCCAACCCTATTTCATTTCAATTTTGTTTCCTTAAATTTAATACAACTTTCTATTTTTGGTAGTTTTTCGGATGCTTTTCTTCTAAGGCTGTTTTAAGGGCCTAAACGACATTTTCAAGGAAAAATTAGAGACTGGAAAAGTCCACGACCAATCTCTTACTTTTTTTTAGCTCCTCATGGATATCTTCCAAATGAGGTATTATTATATTCAAACAGATATCATATGCAAAAGTTATGACCCCAGGAAGTTGGAGGTCCAAATTACTCATTTATGCAAACACTTTGTGTACATATTACCTGTAAGCTATAAATACATATTTGTAAATTAATTTAATAATCTCACCAAATAATCATTGCACACAGCCTATGCCCTCTCCACATAGTTGAAGCACCACTTATTAGTCCATACATTCATTAAATGATCAATAGTTAAACAATTCACGACAAGAGCCATAGAAGATACACGTCATATGAACAACATATAACCCGAAAATAACCAGCATATAATCCAAAATAATAATAGTAACTGGACATCCATTAAAGCCACATAATAAAAAGTACATTTTCTTACAAAATGCCAGAGGAAAATATATCTTATTAACATATGCAATTTCAACCAAGTTAGAGACTTCCACGTACCACCCGACCATAGATTGGGCTGAACCAAATCTCTCTTTAAGCCAATCACCCCTGCACAATATTCCAAGCATGAATGTGGGATCCCATGGAATAAACCAACCAAAACCAAACGAGGGCTTCCATGGGCCAAACCACCTCAACCCTCAACCAATGATTCCACCTCATGGTCGAACATCACTAACATCAACAAACCGATCTCTACCAAAGTTGTCCAGGGCTCTATAGAGTTTGGTACAATTTGAATCAAGGACTAATAACTCAACCGAAAAATTTCGTAGAGCTCTAGAGCATTTTTCAAACAAAGGCTCCAGGAATAGTAAATCAACCCACCGAGGGCCCCAGAGCATTTGTCCAACCAAGGCTTCTAGGACTAGTAACTCAACCCAAGCTATTCTAGGTCTTCCAGAGAATTTGTGCAACTAAGTCTCCAGAAACTAATAAATCAACCCACAACCATAAGGATTATGAGCACCAATTAGAAAAAAAAAGTAAAACCCACAACACCAAGGTTATTTTAGGAAATGGCAACGGTAGGAAAAACCATCGTCAATCTAGGAAATCCTCCATGCTAATGACATATCATAAAAAAATAACCACATGCATACACCATGTATGCCAAAACTAGCATGTAAATCATATATGTAACTCGGTACTTGCAAATTAATCCAGTTGTAACTACTGATCCTTTTGTCAACTTGCATTTTTATTCTTTCCTTTTCCTTCTTTCTCCAAATGCAATGTGCTCCATGAATGCTCCAAGTTTCATTGAAGTGTGCAAGAGTGTTTGAGAGAGAGAGAATAGAAGAGAGCTTGAAGCTAACATTGATAAAAAGCTATGAACTGATCCCCATAATCCTTTTTATCATGGGGGCATTTATTTTTTCATTTTCCCTCTATTTTCCTTTAATATTCATCACATGAAATTATGTGACCTTTCACCTTCCTTTTCTCCTATTTTCCATTATTTAATAAATAAAATTACAGTTGATTAAACTTTTCCTTTTCCATTTCCTTTTCCAATATCCATATCCATTAATCAATCACAAGTGATCCCCGTCACTATGTTTTTTCCCAACATTAAGATTGGAATATGTGTCCCATGGCCTTGCTCTTATTTTTTTCCTTTATTAAATTTATTACATGGATTTTTAACTGACGTTGTTACATATAAGGTGGATTTATAATCTGATTTTGCAAATAATTTTTCATAATTTTCATAGTAACACTGCTTAGGGGTAAAATGCGTGGGTGGTAGATGATGTAAATTCCTCTCGGGGCTTCCTGGTGCCCGAGGGAGGCAGTCAGATTAGTTGTATAGTTACAAAGGCATTTCACACATGTTTATACTAATGCATAATCGACAAAGTGAGATATTGAAGGATTACCTCTTTGTAGAAAGCAGATCCATTGGAGAGCACTAAGCAGCATGGCTGAAGTCCTTCGTCACCGACTCCAATTCTAGATCCTGCAAACAAACAAAGCACACGTGTAACCTTCACAATTGTATCACTTCCTAGAAATTAAACAATTATATAATCAACATTAAACTATGCAAATCTGAGCCATTTATATCATGCTTCATAGACAAATAAACAATAAATGCGACACTAAAAAATCAAATGGATAAAATAGATACAGTTCTATTAATGTATAAGATGGAATATTACAACCGTTGGTTGAACCAAGCTTCCCTCAATCTTCCGACTCCTCTCTTCTCTCCTCTATCTCTGAGTGTAATGATACTTTGGCTAAGAGTTCTCAATAAACATTTCCAGTCCTTAAGCCTCACACTCAACAATAAAGCTCTAATCTGCACACAATCAAACCTTCAACCCTTGACCAAGATACCAAGCCTCCAATTTATAGGAATTGGGGAGGACAGACCTTATCAATTTTCTCAATAAGTTTGAATGGGGAAAAATCATGATGTTTCCTTGTCTTTCCTTTATTTTTCCCTCTATAGATTCTCAGTTATGTTTACTAACATCCAATATCAGGCCTGAACCGCAGGTTGCTGCTTTTGGACTGACTCCTTTTGAGATACGTACACGAGGGTGGCACCCAATAAGGATGATGGTCCCCAAGATGCATAGTGTACACAATCTAGCGAGTGTTTATAAATGGTGTTGATTTCAAACACTCGTAGAATCATTCGACTGGGAGCTAGTGATGAGAAATCCCAATCAAACACGAGCTAACTTTCCATTGAGGTCTGCAAGTTCTAGGGTACTAATGTGTTTCTGGATCAACTTCTTAGATAATATGTTGAAGTCAATAGGAAGATATCTATCAAAAGGTAGGCAATGAGGCGTCTTACATTAGTCGACACGAAACAAGAAAATATGATTTTTTTTCGAAGATAGTCAAGAGAAAATGGTAGTAACTAACGACAACAAATGATTTATGGCATATGATGGCTTGGCTGATACAGGAAGTAGTAGACAATGAGATCTTCTTGAACAATAGAAGGCATAGTAATAGGGTAACATGCATCTTAGGCTTATGAGCACCAAAAAGTTTCAGGATTCACCAATGTAGGGGAATCGAAATATGAAGGCTAAACTCATAGAATGCTAAGGTTCGGCTAATTGCAAGTGAATTTTCTGGAAAGTGCCATGTTCAAGGGTTTTTGCTACCAAATCGACTTTCAAAGTATAACAGAATAAGTATCCACTTTGTCCAACTTTTTCCCCATCTGATTAAGTTTCACGAGTCCATACGGGTAAACTCAGTGATCTTCTCATATTTAGGGAGTCTAAAAAAATCATCATAAAAGACAACTCTAGGGGGTACCTTTGTCATGGTTGATAAACGAGCACAAAAAAGGGAGAATAGTATTCCCGACACAGTTCCTTTTCTGTAAGTTAGTCCATTAAATATAGATAAAGTTATAAACCTATGTTCAATGGGAATCTGCCTCATTTTTTTATGAGTACAAGGAGATGGAGGTAACTCAATATTCTTCGTGAAGTTTTAATGAGTCATAGGAAGAAAAACTTTATCCTCTCTGTGAAATTTTAACGAGTCCGACGGAGAAAAAATCGGTGACTTTTTCGGTTTTTTGACGAGCTAGAAAATTATGGAAAATAATGGCTCATAGTTCTTCATCGTGGTTGTTTAATGAGCCCGACGAAGGAAACTCAATTTTTTTTAGTTTTACGAGCTATAAAAAGTCCCTAAAAGAAGGCTCGGTGCTTCTTCGTGTAAGTTTAACTAGCCTGAATAAGAGGACTCAAGGTTTTTCGGTTTAACGAACGAGAAAAATACCATAAAAAGAATGATAAAAATTTCTTGATCTCTTTCTTGTTAATACAACAACAAATGATTTATGGCATATGATGGCTTGGCTGATACAGGAAGTAGTAGACAATGAGATCTTCTTGAACAATAGAAGGCATAGTAATAGGGTAACATGCATCTTAGGCTTATGAGCACCAAAAAGTTTCAGGATTCACCAATGTAGGGGAATCGAAATATGAAGGCTAAACTCATAGAATGCTAAGGTTCGGCTAATTGCAAGTGAATTTTCTGGAAAGTGCCATGTTCAAGGGTTTTTGCTACCAAATCGACTTTCAAAGTATAACAGAATAAGTATCCACTTTGTCCAACTTTTTCCCCATCTGATTAAGTTTCACGAGTCCATACGGGTAAACTCAGTGATCTTCTCATATTTAGGGAGTCTAAAAAAATCATCATAAAAGACAACTCTAGGGGGTACCTTTGTCATGGTTGATAAACGAGCACAAAAAAGGGAGAATAGTATTCCCGACACAGTTCCTTTTCTGTAAGTTAGTCCATTAAATATAGATAAAGTTATAAACCTATGTTCAATGGGAATCTGCCTCATTTTTTTATGAGTACAAGGAGATGGAGGTAACTCAATATTCTTCGTGAAGTTTTAATGAGTCATAGGAAGAAAAACTTTATCCTCTCTGTGAAATTTTAACGAGTCCGACGGAGAAAAAATCGGTGACTTTTTCGGTTTTTTGACGAGCTAGAAAATTATGGAAAATAATGGCTCATAGTTCTTCATCGTGGTTGTTTAATGAGCCCGACGAAGGAAACTCAATTTTTTTTAGTTTTACGAGCTATAAAAAGTCCCTAAAAGAAGGCTCGGTGCTTCTTCGTGTAAGTTTAACTAGCCTGAATAAGAGGACTCAAGGTTTTTCGGTTTAACGAACGAGAAAAATACCATAAAAAGAATGATAAAAATTTCTTGATCTCTTTCTTGTTAATAGAAGGATCTATGCCAAGAATTGTTTCATAAGACCAAGTGAAAACATCGCGGAAATCCTTAAACAGGGATGTGAAGCGTGCAATTTCCTCTGGGCTACAATCTTCTCCAATCTATATATTTTCCACGATACCCATTTGACCGAGATATCTATGAGCATGGTCTTAGAAATATTTCTCATTTTCCCTTCCGCATCGATAGTTTGAATAGGTGGGTCAAAAGACGGGATTTGAATAGTGGTCGCGTCTGAATCAAACATCGAAGCGTGATGATGAAACTCTCCCTAAGGTCATTCCTCTAGAGACATGATCTCTCGGATAGCTTCGTCTGTAGGAAGGACTTCATCAAGGAGATCCTTAGAAGGAACTATGGTGGGCGAGAGGGTGGTACCATTGATCAAGAATAAAGTAGTGGAGGGTTTAGATGTTGTTTGGATGGCTTGATAAGCCAACTCAGTCAGTGATAGTGGCATCTAATCTCTGTATGAATCAATTTCTGAAGGCGTCGATAGGATCCAAGGATCCATAGAACCATCCAATGTGGTGGATATCATTGAAATTATGCGTGGAACCTCAGGTGGAAGGAGAGGAAAACAACCCATCAGGGAAGATGCCTTCATAAGACCGGTACTGACACTGACATAAGAGTCAGCAATGCATCCTACTACGGGTACAATGTTGCTAGGTAATGCGGAATAATCAGGGGTGCAAAAGGATATATGGTTTATTGTAACTATCTTCCCATCCAATGGAAAAAGGATGAGTCGGAAAACCAAAGAGACAATGGCAGTCATCACATAAGACCAACTACAACCCAACAAAAGATTATAGTCGAGATGATGATCTATGACTTTTATGTCCACAATTATCGTTTTCCCACTAAGTGTAATGGGGTTTCTAGAAAGGTAGCCTTTTTGGAGGAAACTGTGGCCATCGAAAGCTTTGAGGGAATTCAACAGCGGAGAAAAATTGCGAGAACCCAAAGCGAGCCAGCACACAGTTGACATTACGCAGGTCGAAGCACCTTCGTCTATGACAGTGCAATGGATTTGTCTCCATTTTGACACAACTTGAACCTAGAAATAAAGCTGGTGTGAAAGGTGAGGTTTGCATTTTTCCATGTCAAATATGGCTAGCATAGAATCCTGGGGGTCAATTCCACCAATGGCTGAAAGCATGGATTTCCTTTGTGTTGGGTAGGTTTGCAACACTTCAAGTGCAGAAATAGCTAATGGTGCTTGCGCCAAGTCTTCTACAATGTTGTAGTTCTCAGTAGCATGTGCAGAGATGTTATGAGTTATGCGTCGAAGGGTCCCTTTGGTGGGACAAATTACAGGGTCAGTAGCAGGCCTTTCGATATGCAGATCATTAGGTGGAAGTGGATTCGAACTTGAACCAGGTTATTGAGCCTCAATGACAGGATTTCCATATATTTTAGCTCAAGTTTGGAGGTCCACAGTCTCCATGCCATAAATAGCAAATGATCCTTCACCAGAAGGATGAGCACCACCATTTCCCCTTTGGGGGGGTTGTGGAAAGTTTGCAACCATGTGTTGTTATCATTGTTTTGCATTAGGGAAAGGATTGTGAAGGGTGCCAGGTGTCATTCCAGAGTCCTTTTGCGTAATAAAATTTGTGGATTCCTGCAGCCAGGGACATTTATATGTAAATTGTTTGTCCGGACAAATTTTTCAAGGGAATCTCATCGGTTTCTCCTTTCCTTTGTTTTTTTTAGCAGTGTTTCTCTAATTGGGATTATTCTGAGTATGGGGTTGCTCTTCAGAAGGAGTGGTCTTTTTCTTATTCTTCTTGTTCTTTCCACTAGGTTTTTATGTAGACTACACAAAGTGTACCTCAACGGGGGAAGATAAAACAATTAGGTAGGGGTGGTGACAACCGAGGATAGCTGGGAAGCTTGCCTGCTGAGATTTTTTACAGCTACACCGAAAGTTGCGCCAACGAGGTTGTCAGTGTGCGCTCCGAGTAATTGAGTAGCAGGAGGATTCAGGTTGTCAGGGGCATGGGGGAATAACTCATACATCATGCCAGATTGTGAATAGATGATATCTAGATGTTGTGCACGACAGATAGATTGGTCTTCTGTGACCACACCAAACAAGAAAACATCCTTAGAAAGGGGTGGTAGGAGTGACTTGAAAAACCAGTTCGATAGTAGATGATCCAAGATTGGCACTTTGACAAACCTCCACCTAAGTCTCCATTCATGGATGTGATCTGAGATATGGGTGGTGGTGTCTTGGCGCAGCGAGGTTAAGAGTTCAGTTCTGGTTTCATATCAGATAAGTAGTTGAAATTTCTTAAGAAAATCCATCTCTAGGGAACGAAAAGTATTGAATGTGGCACTTGGTAACTCGATGTACCATTTGGCAGTGTTGCCTGTGAGAGTGTGGGGGGAAATTTTGAGCCAGATACTATCATCCACCATGGAGTTATAAACTGACAATAGATGAAAGGTGGTGATGTGAGTATCCGTATCCTTCCCTTGTTTCCTTTCGAACTTAGGGATGTTAGACGAAATCTTGTGTTGTACTAGAGGCCAGAGTGGGTTGTGGTTGATAGGACCATTGGTCAATTTGTAGAGGCCGAGGGTGTCTAAAGCTTACAAAAATGGAAATTGTGTGGTTACCCCTGAGTCTAGCCAAGGAGGTGTTGGCTAACCATTTAGGTCGTAGGGTCCACCAATCAACGTGTTACTAATGGGATAAGTAGGACTTTGTTGATAAAAGTTTCTAGTGAGTGGAGGTGTAGGGATGTACGGTTTTTGTCTGTATGGGATGTTGTACTGGGGGAAAAAATATTGTTTTCCCCCAGTGTAATAGTTTCCCCCTTGCCCCAATTGGTTTTGGGGAAGGGTCACCCATATAGATGTGATAGAGTTAGCTTGTGGCATACTACTATTCACATATTTTACCATTGGCATAGACCTTATACCTGAAGTTTGACCACTTAGAGGAATGGAATTAACAATTGACGATCCTTCTTGTCCCAATGAATGTAGGGGTACTGAAGTTCCGCCTGGCATATAAGTATTGGTGAAACTGCCCCCTGGCATGATAGCCAAGGGGTTTGAACTCAGCAATGGGTTCCAACAGAAAGGGTTGCTAAAAGGAACCGAAGTAGCCCCTCTAGTGGGAGCGGAAACCAAGGGTCCAGGTGTAGTCACTATAGGAGTGGTTACCAAAGGGTTCGGAATCCAACTCGCAGTTGTTGTGCTCACATTCTTAGGACCAGGTATATACTAACTACTAGGGTTGGAAATCATTTGTACAGAACTACCAACTGGCGGGGAAGATGGTGGTGGGACCAAGTTGGCCACCAACGGCACTAACCCAACAGTCGCCAGTTGTGAGGTGGATGTTGGTGCAGTCGAAGACATGGCTAGTACTGATGTTACCTGAATCAAAAATGGCCCTAATAGCTCAATGAGAGGAGGATTGCAAAGAGGTATCCTTTTGTGAAAGGATCCTCAGGGAACTCCATATTGTAAGGAGCAATGTGAAAATCAGGGGTTATCACTGGAGACTTCTCTTCCGAAGAAGGCACTAGGTCACCAAGACTTCACTCCTCCCTCAGTTTCAATGGAGGGAGACCTTGTTGTCACCTAGAAAGACGATGAGGTTCAAAGGATGCAACGATGACCAATTAATTTTATCAAAAAAAATTATTGTGATGTATTATTAAGTCTCAGTAGAACCACACACCTAAAAAAAAAAGGACTTATAAAATCAATAAATCAAGCAGCCATAGGGGTAAGACCCTATTTGAGTACTACCGTTTGCTGGAGATGAAACCTTGTATCACAATACCATACAGAGAGGGCTAGTCAAATGTACAATTATAGTTACTCTTGAGCTTCGATCGAACCTCAGAAAATGGGTGCAAGCACTCTCATGAAGACGAGTACCCTCCCAAAGACTGAAGACAGAGTAGGTTCGTCTGTGTCAGGTACTAGGGTAGCCCACCCCAGTCACCTTGTGTTCATCCCTAAAAGTATGGCCACTAAATATACGTCAAATCACAAACACCATCGGGGGGATCACGGTCGTAGACAACACGTTATATGGGCAGAACACCTAGATCCCCGATCTAGTTTTGACATCCCCAAGGAGAACAACTATTTATAGAATTCCCACTGTTATGCAATCATAGGCGGGCTACCTTCTCATGCAACCCAGTGTTGCCTCATGCTTAACTCCGGTGGTAGTGGAGTGGTTCCGATAGTATAAGTCGAGCAGGATTTTCACTCTTTTAATGACTATAGTCTCAATTTTTGTGATCTTGGGCAGTCTTTCTCACTTCCTTATCCCAAGATCCTAGCTTGAACTACTCTTGATGTAAGCTCAAAAAAAGAGTTATGTGATTAATTTTATTATCCCTTGATTTTTTAGTGTACTTTTTTAGAAGTCTTCGGATGGGGATTGGACGTATGAAATGTGATGAGACTCTAACTCAAAAACCATGCAGAAAAATGCTTTTAATATTCAATTAGATGAAGAGCTTTATTCTACAGGGAAAAATATTTCACACATCCGTGCAGCAACAAACACTCAAATAATGTAGTTTAGCCTAAAAATATTCGGACATCTATCTATCCTCACTAACAGATATTTTTACCTAAACAAAATCAGAATAAAATCAACTATGTTCAGAAAAAGTAAAAGAACATTATTTTCCAAAAATTAAATGCAAGTAATCACAAAATTTTCAAATAAGAAAAACTAAAATTCTAGCAGGAAACCAAGCACATAGATCCAAAACACAGAAGCTAATCTGTCAGCCAACAACTCCACAACCAGGGAAATCACAGCAGGGGTGCAATGATAATATTTTGGCAGGGAAACACAGGCTATAAAGGGCTACAAAGCATTATATCAGGACTAACGCACTGTTCCCAAGTATCAACAACGTTATAACGCATTGGAACGCACTCAGGGGGTGCGTTATTGAGGGAAAAGTTGCAAAAAATGGCTACACAGGGTTTGTTTTGAACACTGTGAGCTACTAAGATTGTTACAGAGCATATGGATTGATCATAAGGGGTTGTGAGCAGATTGTGAAATGACAGAGGGAGAGAAACAATAGGCTCAGAAACAAACAATCCGGGAACTAAGGATTAATCCCCAATATGGTCACCAATTATGTTTAGGAATAAAATGCATCAGTGGTAGCTGATGTAAATCCCTCTCGGGGCTTCCTGATGCCCAAGGCAGATAGTCATATTAGTTGTATAGTTACAAAGACATTGCACATATGTTTATACTAATGCATAATCAACAAAGTAAGATATTAAAGGATTACCTCTTTGTAGATAGCAGATCCATTGGAGAGCGCTAAGCTGTGTGGCTGAAGTCCTTCCTCGCCGGCTCCAAGTCTAGATCCCGCAAACAAACAAGGCACACATGTAATCTTCACAGTTGTATCACTTACTAGCAAGTAAAAAAGTATATAATCAACATTAAACTATGAAAATCTCAGCCATTTATATCATGCTTCATAGACAAATAAACAATAAATGTGACACTGAAACATCAAATGGACAAAACATATACAGTTGTATTAATGTATAAGAAGGAATATTACAACTGTTGGTTGAGCCAAGCTTCCCTCAGTCTTCTGACTCCTCTCTTTCTCTCCTTTATCACTGAGTGCAATGATACTTGGGCTAAGAGTTCTCAGTGAACCTTGCCAATCCTTAAGCCTCACACTCAACAATAAATCTCTGCTCTGCACACAATCAAACCTTCAACCCTTGACCAAGAGCCCAAGCCTCCAATTTATAGGAATTCAGGAGGATGGACCTTTCCAATCTTCTCAATCAATTTGAACGGGGAAAAATCATGATGTTTCCTTGCCTTTCATTGCTTTTCCCCTCTATATATGCTCAGTTTTGTTTAGTAACGTCCAATAAGAGGCCTGCACCGCAGGTTGCTACTTTTGGACTAACTCCTTTTGAGAAAAAGCAGGAAATGTCAGTCAATTTCTGCAGGATTTGTCCCTTTTCTTCATGAGAACACAGGTAATGTCGACCCTTAGGCAAGAAAATGCATTAACCTAGGCACTGACGCTCCTTCTGAAAAGTTGGGATGTGTTATAACTCAACCTAATTTTCTCTACAATGTGTTACCTTGGAAAAATGGGTCCCTCTCTCGGTCATTTTCTTCCTTCCATGTTTCCTTCTCCTCTGAGCTGATGAGGAGGTCATTTGTCCTGTAACAAGCACTTACCAGGAAGGCCCCTTGGTACATGTTGCTTATATTTCCATTATATGCTTTTAATATTTGATATGGTTTGGTGAAAAAACTATTTAAAATTCACAAGATGTATGTGATAGAAAAACATCCTCTATTTTCCTGTAATTACTTAATGTTCCTGTAATTGTGTGTCAGAATTTGCTGTATTTGTGTGCTAAGACTTCCTATAGAGATTTTGTAATCACAACAATAATTCATGCAATAATTATTGAATTTCTTATAGTGATCATGTAATCATAGAGGAATTCGTGTAGTAATTACAGGATTTATTGTAGTGATCCCGTAATCACGAGGGATCCTACATATTTGATGTAATTACATAATGTGGGCCTTTGAGTAATTTTATTAGATTGAATTAACTTTAACTATTGATTCTTCGAATCATTGAATTAATTATATTTTTATAATTTGGAATGTGTTTTAGAATAAAAAGATTGATTTTAATTAGAATTTTCTTATATAACTGAGAACACTGATTCTATTTAAATTTATTTTCATAAAATCCTTAATTGATTTTGATGAGTGGTTAATTCAGATGGAGTATCTGATGAGGAAGTGTGATATATCTTGTTGAATCTCTAACTTTGTGTCAACCAGTCAAAATTCAATTTAAGAATATGGAAATAAGTATAAGGTGAATCGACTCTAGGATCTACCTATATATGCTTTGTGATTTATTTTGATAGGAAATATTAAGAACCAGTTCACACACATTGTGTTTCACCTCAAAATTTACCTACCTGGATTGAAAAAATAAATGTTAATTTATTTACCCCCCTTTACAAATTGACAATAGGTTTTCCTTTCCAATGATTAAGTTAGGATACTTTCATGTACTTCCAATACCTAACAATGACATAGGATTAGGTTTAGGATATATTTTAATTGACACATACTGTGTTGATGCCTCAAAGCCTATGAGCCCCCAAGTAAATAATTGGAGTAAGTGCTAGTTTTTTTTAAGACATATAAATTTCCTATCATTAAGTTTAACTCATAGGTTTTCCTTTTCAATGCTTAACTTATGACAGTTTCCTATACTTCCAGTATCTAACAATGACATTGGATAATGCGATGTCACTATTCCATAATAACTTATGGTGTATCCATCTAGGCCTCAGTTTTCCAATTACGGTGACTTTCAACTCGCTTCCCAATGCCATTCAAGGAAACGAGGCAAATTTAAACCGAGGCCATAAAAACCAAGCTGAGCAACATAATTGAGTTCCATAATCTCCTACAAGCATGTTTTCTCAAGGTGAGCTAGTCATTATGCCCATACCCTTGTTTGGAATAATTATCAATATCTTAGCATATAATGCATAAATTGCATTACATGCTAATAAGAGAAACCTTAGTTGAAAAAATCGTCAATGTAGACAAAAATCAGTCCATGAAGTCACTAGACAGGGGTTTTCCTAGCAATAATCCAATGGAATTAAAGTTTTGTCCAACCAAGCCTCAACTTTCAAGTTATGGCGAGTTTCAACTCGCTTCCCAATCCCATGCAGGGACACATGAAATATTTCAACTAAGGGAATAAAAACCAAAACGAGAAACATAGTTGATTTCCATCAGATCTTGAAAATGTTTTTGGTCAAGTGCAAGCTAGCCATGGTACCTAGACCCTTGTTTAACACAATTATGAACACATAAGTGAATTATGGAATCTTGTCAACTGAATTATGACATATTGTATAATTCTATTTGATTGTAGACTTATATATGAAGATAATGTTGACACACAAAATACTTTTATATGATGACAACAAGGGGTTCAAACTTAAGGGTTGTAATAGAATTTACAATTGATAATTAGATTGTAAAACATTTTTTTTATGATTTTTACTAATGTTTATTAGAACTGTTGCAAGTTTTACATCATTGGAATGACATCTTAGTTGTAACTTAATTGAAATTTTATCATTGTATATATGTGCACTTTGATATGATGTAATATGATTATGGTTCCATTTTATATGTTGTAGTATTAGAAATATCACAGAAATATTAAATATTGCATGAAATAAATAATAACTTTTCATTTTGAATGTTTTTCTTTTGCATAACATGGGTCTTCCAGAAGATCTAGTTGATCATATATTGATCTATATTATTTTGGGTTTGGTTCGGAAATTTGAGGCAATGATGATGAGGTAGATGGAGAGGACACTGAGGTAGACGACAATCACGATGACATTGATGATGATCATGATAGACATGATGATGATGATGACCAATTTATTGGTAGTAGCTAGTAACATTGATCATCTAGACTCCATCACATATCATTATTGATAAATTTTTATGATACCTCTTTTCATGTTTATTATCATATGTATTATTTTCATCTGCACTACCATATTGAGTTGTATCATTTTGGCATGTATCATTTTGACTTATATAATTTGGACATCTATTATTTGGGCCTACATTATATATACTTAATCACATACCCACAATTTTATTTATTAGTAATATCAAAATATTGTTTATAGTTAAAAAAAAAATTATCTTGTTATTTTATTCCAATGTTGTGGTGTGGTATGTAACTATAAGAAACCTAAAAGAGATATACTCTCGAAATCTCTATGATATTAATATGGGTATGCATTACGTGTAGTTGGTCATGACCAACAATTTTGTTCATTAATAATATAAAAATACCAATTATAGTTATGTTGTGGTGTGATATGTAACTATGTAATGTTGTTAGTTTGTATGGATGTCCATTTCCCTAAAAAAAATTAATAAATGGTATGTTATAAATTATTTCAATGCAATATGACTTACTCTATAATCATATAAGTTATTTAAGAGGCATGATATACTTAATTAATTTAATTGAAATAGAAAATATTAAATTAATAAATGGAAGCTATAAAGGAAGCATCATGAGTTGTTAAAATGGAAGCAAGATGTGGCTCTAAATGGAAGTAAAATTTGACATCAAATTGGAAGCCATTGTTGGAGCTATTAATGGCACTAAATATGAAGCTAAATCAGTTGCTAAACAAGAAGAAAATACCAACACTAAAAGGAAGCATACCCTAGACCTAAAAAAGGAGTGAACTCGGGAACTAAACAAGAAGAAAACCATGAGGCTAATAAGGAAGAAATTATGGAAGAAAAAAATGAAGAAATAATGGAAGCTAGACTAGAAGCACACCAAAAGAAATCTTGGAAGCAAAGCTTGGTGCTACCTAAGAAGAAAAAAAAGAAGCAATCTAGGTAGCAAAAAAATAAGTAATAATGGAAGCAATTCTAGCAGCAATGGAAGAAATTTTTGCTTCTATACTATATCTTTAATGATTGAATATCTAAAACAATGAAAATATGAAGAATCATATCATTTTGGCTTATCTATGGAATTTTATGTAATAGATACCTTTCCCAAAAAAGTAGCTATTATTTTCAGATTTGCATAAGAAGGAGAAAAGGTTGCTATTTTGTTCTGGTTTCGAAAGAATGACACTAAGAAGTGATAAAGCGAATACAACCTCAATGGTAATGGTCTTTTGCCAAGTGTCATCTAGTCAAGCTATCTTCTATATTTTAGTTTCAGTTGGTTATTCCTATAATTTTGCAGATAAAGGTCAAGGTGTCCTTTTTAGTTGGAAGTTGTACCTTTTGTGGAGGCATTTTTCCAGAAAACGAGGAGAAGCAGGCCTGTCCACACCTCAACTCGGCCATTTCAAATATCTTGTGTGTTCTATCTTCGAGTTCTTTGTTCTTCTTTTTGTCTATTTAAGATAAGTTTTACACGATATTTGTCGGTGTCCTGCAATCCCCAGATCACACATTGGAAGGCCTATTACGACGACACCGAGTAGTGACATGACCCCAAAAACCCTTTGGCATCCCCTTGACGAGGAAAATCATTCCCCTAAATAAAATTTCCTATGAAAAGCCCTAAAATAGACCTTTGACGCAGCACCACCGGCCGATTCGGCCCTCACGCCCCGATGGAAATCCTACACCAAAGAGGGCGCGCTAACTGGTGCTCTGTCCCAGTGTATTACTCGTGCCAAGATTAATAAGGATTGTTTTTAAAAATTAAATGGTGGAATTTTGATTCCAACCAACTCCTGAACGAGTCTCTAAAATGAGTTGGGAGGTTTGGCTCCGGATCTCCATGTAGGGGAAGTGGTTTTCCACCTATCATGGAAGCTTCCTTGAGGATAGGGCCAATCCCACCATTGTAGGGATCCCAACTCCCCTTCCACCATCTATATAAGCTTGTCACTTTCCCTTTGCAAGATAGCCTGAATAGAGCTAAATCAGTAGTAAGGAGATTATCGTCAGACAGCCGAAGAGAGAGAGAGCCTTGTCTCATCCCGATGATCTTCATCGAGACGTGCTCCGCTGTTGACCCGCCGAAGGAAGATCCAGCGTCAGAGCTCAGGTTGTATCTTTCTTTCATGTTGATTAATAATAAACGACTTCGATTATTGTTCCATTCATATGTTCATGTCTTATGTTATGAATTGTAACTTCTCTCACTGATACATAGTTGCATGTATTAGGTTTTATGCTTGTGTGTTGTTGTTTCTTCGTGTACGTGTAGGTGTTCGAACGTGATAGGCGGGAGGATTGTGATCTACCATAGCGAAGGAAGGAAGCGCCATCTTCTCTGCAAGAAACAACAGCGTGGGACTTAAGGTAGACGTCTTGTCACATCTTGGTCTTTTGTAACTAGGAACCTGCATCTTAGCATGACTCGGTTGTTGCTAGACCCGATCTGGGCTAGTAGGGATCACCTCTGTCCGCAGAGGGGATTTACTTCTCCAAAAAAATGGTGACTCCACTGGGGAGACATTGGTTGGAGTTTTCTGTCTGCAGTTTGATTTTGGCTTTTTTTTTGCTTTATTTTTCTCTTGCTCCTGCTTAAAGAGATTGTAAAACCTGCGACAACGGGGTCCGGATACGACCTCTGCTTTCCGAAATTTCATCTTTTCATGGTTGGCTTGGTGGCAGTTTCACCCTAACGATCCTCCCATTATGGCACACATTGCAGGATCATCCCTCAGCATCCCTGTCTGAAGTTTGTCTCCTGATAGGACAGTCATGCATTTCTGTAGGTTGCTAGGGTTTCCCTTGTTGGGGGAGTTTTGTGGTCGGTATTTTTCTTCTGGAGTTATTTTTGATTGTTGAAGTGGTGAGTCTGGTCTTGGTTGGGAGAAATTTTTTGTTTTTTCATTTTTAGGCGTTGGCGCTTGTTTTCAGTTAGCAACCCGCGCCAATTAGCCATTGGCGCTAGTTTTCAGTGAGCAAGTCGCGCTAGTTGGTGCTAGTTGTCAGTGACAAAGTCGTGCCAATTTCAGGCTGTGTGGAAATTGAGATTTTTTCCCTAAATCCTTCACCAGTGTGTCTTTACCTTCCGGTATTTTCTCTGTATGAGCATAGATTACATTGCTCATTTTTTGAAATGTCTTATTTCCATGATTGCTTAATGTAAAAGGGAATGAATGCCTTGTTTTGATCTCATGCTTTGGAAGTCCTCTTTGTGTTTGACCTCATATGTCTTGTCACCTTTTGAGGAATTTCGTTACAAAGTGTTTTCAAACAACGATTGCATTCTTAGTGTTTGTTTGCATCCCTTTTGCCTTCATCCTTCATTAAGAAGATTTGCGTTTATTTAGTTTTCATCTCAAAGTTTGCTTTTGTTAAAATGCATTAGATCACATTGCATTGAAAAGTGTTTTTTGAGATCCATCATTGAACTTAGATTACATTGTTTAATGATTGAAAGCTAAAAGTCGCTTTGAGTGCATTCTCTTTCATTAAAAGCATGCATTAAGTAGATTCTCATTTCATCGAAAAATGCATTGAGTGCATTCTTATAATTTGAAAAGGAAAAGGAAATTGTGCATAGATTACAATTGCATAGTTTTCGGAAAAGAGGATTTTGCATAGATTACATTGCACTATTCGCATCGTTGAATGTTTGAAATTTATTTTGGATAGTGAAAGTCATCTAGTTTGGAAAATTTTTGTTTTCAGTGTTGTTGTTTGTTGCATCATTGTTTGAAGCTCTTCCCTTAACTAGATAGCATTCATCGAATTGAAAAGTTTTCTTTTCTCATATAGCTGCATATAGGAGATTGTCAGATGACATACGGTAGGGACTTGAAACCGAGACATAATTGAAGATCAACCATAAAATTTACTCAATTTACCTAAGGAAGCATTGAAACATTAACGAAACATTTATAGGTCTAGGTTAGAGACGTGTTCCAGCGTCGTTAAACCTAGTAGTTGTTGTTCACCTCTTGGATTTAGACAGCGCTAGTACGGACTTGTGCTCCTCGTACCGTCGTGTATATAAAGGGATACCCCACTAGGTTGATATCCTTTATCCGTAGGAAGCTAAGTCTACCGCCTTATACTCGTGATACACCAGACACAGCATTCGGGGAGATTTCCTACACGTACGTTAAGTCCTTGGTTGATTTCTCATTCATTTTGAAACCAAGGTGTATATTGCAGTTCACAGTTATTTGGTACACCCTTTGCCTAGCATTCCTGAGCAGTCATTTTGATCTTATATGAATCCTTAAATTTGAAAATATCATCAAGCACTTGTCCTTTCACACTTTTTTCTAATATGAAATCGTTAGAGTCACCTTTTGCCTGTTTCTCGACTCTTAAAAGATGAAACGTTAGAGTTTTGTTTCAATGTTTTAAAAATTAACTGCCCACGAAATATTCCTGGTTAAATTTAGTTTCCTTAGGGTGTTGTTTTGAAGATCGTTTCTGATGGCAACTTTTCCGGAGTTCACCAACCAAGGAATCCCCTCCGAAGGGAATCTTGGTCCTTTTCCTCCTTTTGGAAATGTTGGCGCTCCTTTCATGGCAACGTTGTCCCTTCCTGGGTTAACTGTTGGGTTGCCTGTTTGGTTGTTCTCAACCTCTGTGGTCCCGAATGTCTCCACTACTGTTCAATCAGTTTCTCCACCTGAACAGCATCATGTTGATTCCAAGGTGGACCTCTCCCCTTCTTCGCCCGTTTCTGCGTCCTCCTCTTCTACTTCGTCTGATGAAAGACTGGATTCAAGTAGCCAGGTGGCTAAGAAGAAGAAGAAGAATACAAAGAAGAAGAAGTCTGATAAGCGAGAGGCTAAAAGTGCAACCACTGTTTCTGAAATATGTCCTCCCGATAAACCTTCCAACCCTCCACGGAAAGTCAAGTTCCCTTGCATGTTGTGCACGGGAGACCATCTTCTTCGAGACTGCCCTGGCATTCCCAAGGTGCTCAAAGTATGGTCCAACGGTCGCCCGCCGTTGCCTTTGGCTTCCGGGAGTTAGGATGGGGGCACGTCTTCAGTTGGTGCTGGTAAAGCTCCTAAGAAACGGGGCAAGATTACCAATCCCTGTAAGTTGTGTGAAGGGAACCATGCCATTCACCTTTGTCCGTATATGGATGAAGCCAAGCGAGTTTTGGACAACTCGGCTGTTTCTACACCATGCCTTCTGGCTGGTTACAAACAACTTTCTTTGAGTCCTCCACCAGTTGATCCTACGATTGGTCAAGAGTCATCCTTGGTCGATCCCGCTCCCTCGGAAATTTGAATTCAGGAATCCGTCCCTGACCAACCATTGGTCGTGGGATCGGTTGAACTGGCCCCATTTGCGGTGCACCAGGTCTTTTCCATCGAGAGTGGACCTCTCATCCCTCAAGTTCTTCTTGTTTCTTCAGATTCCTCGGACTTGGAGAAAGATTCTCCTGTCCCTATATCTCAAGAAGTTGCTCCTCCGCCTCCCGTGATGGAGATCCTGGAGGATACTCTTCTCCTCCCACCTTCGAGATGGAGGTTGTGGAGGATGCTCCTTCTTCTTTCGTAACACCAAGGGAAGACCATCTTGGTTCGATGGTAGCCCATCCAAGTAGTTTGGTCGCTTCGTTTGATTGGAGTCGATTTGCAGGATACCGCCTTTCGTCTTATGTGCCTTTCGAGGTAATAGTACGGACGCTTTGGTTTGGGCCATTACCCGGCACATTATAGACGAAGAGTGCATGTTAGTATTTTATCCTCAACTACTTGGCAAGCTTTCGGTTCGCCCATAAACATACTGTTATACGAATACATTTGGCGTTTAAAGAAGAACAGTCAGATTGAGGGATCCTTCAGGTTACCTGTTACTTTGGGAGGAAAAACTGTCCATATGGACGTGATGGTTGTTCCAGGCCCCTTGGATTTCAATCTGCTCTTGGGGCGCGATTACACCTATGCCATGGGAGCGCTTGTCTCCTCCCTTTTTCGTGTGGTCTGTTTTCCACATGAAGGACGAATTGTGACCATTGATCAGCTTTCGTTCTTTGGTCCTGATGTGGCAGCTGGCCCACCATCATCCCTTCCTGGTTTTTATCCACCCGTTGTATCTGCCCCACCACAGGTCAACTATGTGGCTACCTACCCCGTGCCTGTATTCGGTGATAGTTCCATTGTACATCGTGCGGCCCGGGAACGTGGGTCCTGTTCCAGAAGTTGTTCTCCCATGGGTGTAAACTCTTGAAGAGCCATGGCGCCTGTGTTCCATCATGAGTTGTCCTCGAAGCATAGTTTGTTTTGTGTCAAGCTCCTTAAAAAATGAAACAAGGTTGTCAGAGCAGAGTTCCTTGTCTTGTGTCAAGCTCCTTAAAAAAATGAAACAAGGTTGTCAGAGTAGAGTTCCTTGTCTTGTGCCAAGCTCCTTAAACCATAAAACAAGGTGTCTTGAGGATAGTTCTTTTAATGTGTCAATCTCGTTAAAATAATGAAACACGTTCTTGTTCAATTCGAGTCTTTGATCAGATCTCATAAAATCCCAATCGAGTATTTCTTAGATCTCTTAACTTGAACCTTCACTCCATCTTCCTTTCATATGGATTGAAGCTTGGGGGGCATGCACCTCGAATTGAGTCACCATGCTGGGGAGCATGCTTACTTTTTCAAGCATAGTTTGTTGTTTCGATCTATGAATCCAATGGCTTAGGTTTCGAAGCCATGTTTAGCTTTGTTTTCAAGCTTGTGTAAAAATGAAACCAACTAATGAAGTTTCTGATTTCAAGCTTGTGTAAAAGCTGAAAGCCTCCATTTTATCTTGTGATTGCCGTTATCATCTGTTTTTCAGATGAACCTTGGTGTTCTCACTCCTTGTCCTCTGCTGGTAAGATCATATACCTTCATAGTTTATTTCACCCATTCTGAGAATTGTTGCGATGAGTGGTATTGTTGGCAAAGCCTCTTCCTTACTTATTTGAGAAGTTCTAGACAATCAACGAGACAGTTGCTTCATTTATACACTGAGACCTCAGGAGGAGTCACTGTAATTTCATCTCTTCCGACTCTTAAATATGAAAATATTCTTAGAATGCTTGTCTTTGATCTCGTTAGAATTGGATGAAAAATTACATCTGAGTATATGTTTACCCCTTTTTCGGACTGGGATAGATTATTTACGAAAAAGGAATACCCTAGCCTATCACGACTAGGAGGTTTTCTCAGACACAGTTTTCTACCTTTTCGGATCTGAGAAACTATCTACGAAAAGGGACTGTTGGAGTTTACTTTTCCGATGTCTTTCCAAACTCTCTAAACATGAAAAGACGTCAAGTTCTTCCTTTGTCAGACTCGTTAAAAACTAATGACCTCAAACTCCGTCGTAATGACGTTACTCGAGTTCCTCCTTCCTAGGGCTCGTTAAATGTACTAGGTTGGATTTGTCCGAAGGACAAACTTATATGACAAGCATATGGTATCCTCTTCAAGCTTGTGTAAAAATAAAGAGGTACTCGCCAGAAATGGTGGGGAAAAATGAAACCAGTATCATCGTCGTGTCGGAAGTATGTCGCTCTTGAACATGGCACTTATCTACATTCGTGTCGGGTTGGGGACATCTCATCTCATTCTCTGCTTGCCTCCGTGGGTTTGGGTAATCCATTTTGACCCCTCATCTACTCTTTGCCTCATCATCATGACCTCTAATCTTTTGATGTCAAATATTTCCAAATCCACTGTCGTGCCGCCGATATGTTCAAGAGAAGTTTACCTCTGCAGTTTCAACCTTCCTCTGATTCTCAGCTGATCCTGATTCACAAAAATTATGTTCCTCTGTCTTGCATTGATGATGTGGGAAACACTATGGCCCACCTTCGATCAAGGTCACTTCTTGTCGACTCCAGCTCATTATCCAGGAAGCTAATCTAGAGACTCCCTTGTAGTACCTTGGATCCTGCATGCCTCAATGGCAGGTTATTCGCATCTGACGCAAGGTTTTCATCATTGACCTTCGATCTGATGATTCTGCGGGTGTTCGACGCCAGCTCACTGTTCACATTCCATGGATTGTACCTATAGTACCTTGAGGGCCATTATCATTATTGGTGGTTCCTCTTGATTTGTCATAACTTTCATCATTGGGTAGTATCAGACGATGTTCTTGCATGTTCGACTTCAGCTCCTTATTCATGCTTGAGCCTTGCTCTATTTGGGTCAGGGATGAACCTGAGATACAGGTTTTTGTCTGTTTGGAATCAGTGAATTTTTGTGGATTATCATGATTGGTTACATGAATCATTGATTGGAGGGCTGCGACCATGCCTGAGTCTATTTATCGATCCTTACTGGATGGTTGTGTCCATGCCTTGGATCTTGATTATTGTATACTCTGTTTTGGATGGCTGTACCCATACCATATATATCATGTATTTGAGATATTAGTTGTACTTGTCTACGCAGGTTTTCCGACGGCAGTGTTTTCAGTTGCACACGTTCTCGTAAAGCATTTCACCCCTCTCTCTCTCTCTCGGGTCTCATGCTTTAGGGGGCATCTGTTACACAGTAATTTGTCACCTTGTCCTATGATCCCCCATCCCGCACATTAAAGGGCCTGATGCAGCTGACATGTGACGATGGGCAGCTGAGAAAACACTTTCATGCCATCCCCCTTGACAAGGAAAATCATTCCTTTGAAGACAGTTTCCTGAGGAAAACCCTAAAAACAGACCTTTTGGCCTTAGCGCGACCATCTAGCTCAGCCCTCGCGCCAATGGGGGAAATCCACCAAAGAGGGCGTGCCAATTGGTGCTTTGTCCCAGTGTATTACTCACACCAAGCCTAATAAGGATTTTTTTTAATAATAAATGGCGGAAGTTTGATTCCAACCAATTCCTAAACGAGTCTCTAAAATGAGTTGGGAGGTTTGGCTCCGGATCTCCATGTAGGGGAAGTGGTTTTCCACCTATCCATGGGAAGACTTCCTATGAGGATAGGGCCAATCCCACCATTGTAGGGATCCCAACTCCCTTCCAACATCTATATAAGCTTGTCAGTTTTCCCTTTGCAAGCTAACTTTGAATAGAGTTGAATCAATTGTAAGGAGATTATCGTCCAGTACAGGTTGAAGAGAGAGAGACTTGTCCTTTTCTCCCGACGAGCTTTACCGAGACGATACTCCTCCGTTGACCCAATGAAGGAAGATCGAGCGTCAAAGCTCAGTGTTAGTATCTTTCTTTGTTCTTATTAATAATAAAGCGACTGCACTATGGTGGTTCCACTCAAATGTTCATGTTTTATGTTATGAGTTGTATATTATCGACTGCGATACATACTACATGTATTAGGTTTTACACTTGTTTGTTTGTTGTTTCTTCTTAGTATGTGCGTGTGTTCGATCGCATCGAGTGGGAGAATTGTGATCTCGTCAAAGCAAAGGGATGGAAGCACCATCTTCTCCACAAATGACGACAACGATAGGGACTTAAGGTAGGCCTTCATTATCACATCTTGGTCTTTTGCAATTAGGAACTTGCGTCTTAGCGTGACTTGGTTGCTACTAGACCCGATCGCGCTAGTAGGGATCGCCTGCACTGTCGCGAGAGAGGGGGATTTACCTCATTCCAACACTTACTATTGTACAAGCTAAACTAAAAATTATATACCAATTAAAATCAAACCTAAGTTGGCATTTGAAAGGTTTTAATACCCTATTTATATATGGTGGAGCATTGTCACTATAAACTATGGTTTTAATAGGAATTTCAAACGAATTACAAAAGGTTTCCAGATTAATCATGTATGAAGCCTTTCAAAATTTTACATTAATCACTATAGCTACCCTACATGTAATCAGTGCCTAAACTCCTCGCGCTTTTCTAATCGACTCAAACCCTACCGGATATACGTCTTTGTAGATCGGTACTATAGCTCCTTACCTTTTCTAATCGACTCAAAACCCTACTAGATATACACCTCCTACAACAAAGAACCGCCTCTCACGCGAGAAACTCCGTAAAGCAGGGCCCCGTCGCATAACAGACTCACCACCGTCATACAAGAAAATCTAGAAAATAGGCCCTTCTCCATCACATAAACATGGTATGGCCAAACGTAATTTTGCCGGATTTTGAAAAAGTGATTTTACAATTTAAGATCATAGATTTGAAAGCAGAGCAATAAATTGGGCCGCTGACTTTCCTCATGAATAGGGCATGCACCGCAGATTTAGTTTTGTTTTTAATAAAAGTCAATGTAATACATAACAAATTCCCCCAAACCTCGGTCCCTAGCATGCTTTCCATAAAATACGCAGTTGATTTCCACCATCACAATTTGGTCTTTACAAGAAGAAAAATTGATCATCATTTCCTACCATTTTCCTTCAAACAATATTAAGCACATGTAGTCATCATCTGACTTTTGATAGATCCATCGAGAAAGAAGACAAAGAAATACATGCTTCGACAAATATCATATATTCCATAAACACTCAATACAATACCACCGTAGCTTCAATAAGGACGGGTGCAATATACATTAAAAAGAGGGATTTATATGACTAAAAAACCCTACAATTTGTAATTTCAATATATATATGAAACCAAAGCAACAACACAACTATCATTAGCACCTTAAAACTAGGATCAGATCAAAAATCCGGCTACAACTATCATTGAATGTAGACAAGTATGCGAAGAGAATTTCTTATTTTTATTTTAAGGCGGCGAAGCCATCTTCGTGCTTTTTAAGAAACAGCATCCACTTTCTCATTATATCTTGGGAGTTCTACGAGAGACACCTAGTCACACCGGGGTCAAACCTAGTTCACCTTGTCCCCGCTGATTAGCCTCAAATCTATTCACTTTTACCCTGGAGAGATTTAACATATCTAATATTCTTATTAAGGAAAAGCAAGAGTGTCCATGTAATCTTCACTAAGAGATTATATTTCTCAAAAGTTGGACCATTCCTTTAATTCTCTCTTTTTTGGATTTCTTGGCGAAACATATTTCCCTCGAAAGAGATTTATGTGACTTTATCCTCGCATCTAAAGTGCGCTATTCTTGTTGTTGCATTCATTCTCATTGGCATTTTGTGAAATTCTTGGTTTGGATGTCCACTTCTGGAGTTTAGAGTGACCAGAAGGGGAGTTATCAAACAATTTTTTTTGTCATTTATGCTAGACTCATCAGCCAGATTCTTCAATAATAGCGAGTCCAAAGTATCTCGCCTCCTCTTCTTTATGTTCTCATGTTGA
Source organism: Pinus albicaulis (assembly GCA_034641835.2). Taxonomy (NCBI): domain Eukaryota; kingdom Viridiplantae; phylum Streptophyta; class Pinopsida; order Pinales; family Pinaceae; genus Pinus; species Pinus albicaulis. The sequence continues at coordinate 21,044 of JAXQQM020084235.1, read as the reverse complement.
TTAATACCGTTTTCTTGGTAGGAATCCCAGAGCATCAGTATCATCCCTAAATTTTGTACATGCCTTTTTATTTCCACTCATATTCACTTGGTGAGTGACTAGTGCTACTCTCCTCTTCATCAAAACTCAAAAGAGCGTCTAATCGCACGGTTGTTTTCATGTAGATGAGTTCCAGAGAATATCCGTAGTTTCCTTTGCTTAATACATCATAGCTCACATGAATTGCATCTTCATTTTCAACAACTGCAGTAAAATCAATAAACTCACCCCTCATATCTCGTACATGGATATTGTTTGGTCAATTTAGTGTGTCCTAAATTGCTACATTAATTTGTCAATCGGGATTACGTAGGTCGGCGAAGTGTAGTAGCACTATATGGAGCAAGATAACCTTTATCTCTTACTTTTTGTCATTTTTGGTTTTTTTTCTTCTTTTTTATCTTGGTTGATTTCCTAATGTGAGATGGAGATTCTAAAAGACAAGTATGGTTATGATTGTTTCAAGGCAATGATGTCCTTTTATAATGATTTACCAAACTTCAAACTTTAAAAGGATTTTGAAACATACAATGACAAAATTAAAAGGAAATGAAAATGTGCCACTATTATAGTTGAAACAAAATGCAGTGAACTATTGATCATGAAAACCATTACCCTTGCTGCTTGTCTAAACACAAAAGAAAGCTGTGATGAAAGAAAAAGACTGTGGCAAGTAAAGTGAAAACTAAAATCAAATTACATCAACTCATATTCTAACCCCCTCACCATTAGTCTCGCTATGGCTTTCGGAGAGTAATCATAAACAACTTGAGCAATGCGATATCTAAATGTGAGTAAAAATAAACTAACATCAAATTACACACTCATACTTCAATCCCTCACCATTAGTCTCGCTTATGGCTTTCTGGGAGGTAACTAATAATGACATGAGAAATTTAACATCTATCTTGCAAAGTAAACTAATATCAAACTATACCCATACTTCAATCCCTCACCATTAGTCTCGCTATGGCTTTCTGAGATGCGAAAAATGACATGAACAATTTAATATCTAATCTAACTACTAAAGCAAATGTGCAAGGCTGAAAATAAACAAAAGCAAGTGTTGGAATTAAACAAAAACTAAGAAAAGTAAATTAGCGTGAAAGACAATATTGATTCCATATCATTAGTCATTATAAAAATTTGTGCAAATGCACATACGTGCATTGTAATACGGAACAAAACAACTGAGTCAGCTTAACAACAATATAAAACATAAAAGATTATGACGTCAGCAAAATTTAAAGCATGAAAGATTATGAACAAAGATGAAACATAAATACCATGAAAGATGTAATGTATATACACGTGAATGATTATGACACAATGAATGTAAAGAAATGAAGCGTGAAAGTATAATAAAAGTATCTGCACAAAACCTCGACGTATAGGCAGGGGGCCCTACTGCAGTACCTCGATGTGACTTTTCAAATGCGAATTACAGCTTATGAAACGATAGTTTTCTCATATATTCAAATATGGTCATATAAGAGAAATAATGTCATGACGAAAATGGCAAACGCAATTACATTACTGAAGCTAAGTATTATGCGTATGAGAAACGCATTTATTTACGATGTAGGTGATATAACTAATTTCCTAAAGTCTCAGTGCTGATAGTAAGACACGTGAACCATCACGTCCCGAGAGATCTAGCATTATGGCCGTTGTGAGGATTAAATCTATGGAGAGTGGCTATTGGATTTGGTCTTATGGAGCCATTTACAGTGTTGATATGTCTCCCATGAGTTTAGAAACGGCCACGCAAATCTCCACGCGATGAGAAACAGAGTTACGTACGCATGTAGGGACTCTTTGGTTGACCACCACTTAGCTACAACTTTTGACCACAACTTTCTTAGGTGAGTCCCGTGACCGAGCAATAGGACACGATCCATGATCCACGTCATTTCTAACTTGCCCATGTGGCTCTTTTTGCTGAAGACACCTGCAGTATAGAATTTAACAAAATGGTCGTGCAGTTGCAAAGAATGGGGCGAAAAGTGGCAAGATTCCAGCTGACTAAATGAGCAAAAATCTAAATCAAGCAATGAGACACATAAACATAGTTAAAAACCATTTTAGATGCTCTTTTACAATTAATATGAAATGATATCGATGCACTTAGAAGGTCCATTGAATGAAAAAGGAATCTAAGAAAGGTGTATAAGAAAGATGCTGCATTTGAGACTCAACATACCCCCCTCTGTGAAGGTGTTAGCATGTCTTCATGCAACCAAAATTTTGATAATCCTTCTTCAATTCATATTCCTTGACACTTCATCCGAGTACATCCAGTTCTCTCCTCCTCTTCCTTGGTGCCGCTAACATCCAGGGCTTCTTTGTCCGAGCATCGAATTTGATATTAACCAAAGGTGCTCTCACTTCTACAGCATTTCTTCTTCAATTTCCTCGTTTCTTTTTCTACCATAGTCCTAGATGTAGCATGGTATTATCATGAATGAGATCTTGTCCAATTTTCTCTTTTTTCCTTCAATGCCTCATTTTCATTTTTAATGTGTCTATTTAAAACTCTCCAACTCAAATACTTCTTGTTTCAATGATTGGACTAGATCTTCTTGTCTTTGTGAGTTGAGTGGATGAAATAATCGGGACCGCGTGGCTACTTTTTCTAAAGATTATATATAATCATACACTTCTTGCCGCTTTGGGTCTATCTCGTGTGTCGTTTATCAGTATGTTGTCCCCAAAATGCCGTGGAGGAGAATTGTCTTCAAAATGCAGCGTCGAAAAGGGCTCATGTCAACGTCACATTTGAGAATGAGATGGACTATGTTCAATGTCACGTGACCGAGAATGAAATGAACTATGTTCAATGTCTCGACTGAGAATGAGATGGACTATGGCAATTTGAGTTTGTTCGAATGTTTCTTCTCCTAAATCAATAAAATGAGGTTCTTTCGTTTGTGTTTTCCTCGGCTTCCCTTTTAAGCTCGGAACTTCTTCTTACACGGCGTGGACTCACCTTGTCTTTTTGCTTTTGTTTTCCTTTCCCTCTCTTTTTGGCCATAGATGACTATTCTGAAGGTGAACTAGTCTCTCGAGATAACACTTGATGATCTTCTTCTAAAAGAAGGAGTTTGATGCATAGCCTCAATGCTTTTTTCTCTCTTTTGATTTTATTGGCTTTTTACTCTTGGTTTCTTCCTTCCTTCTTTTTGCGATGCTCTCTTCTCTGCTAGTTCTTTCCAACTGTAGTAGTAGGAGTTCTTTGAGTTTCATCATTTGTTCTCTTTCTCCTACTCCTTCTTGATGTACGCAGCCCGTGAATTTCTTGGGGTTCTTCAAGAGAAATTTCTAATCAAAAAATTGTTCCCATGTGTCCTTTTTTCTCTTTTAGCTCAAGTTTTTCAATCAAAATTTTCACAAGACCATGGTGATATAAATGTGGTTCTACGTCCCCTAGATGCTTCCTGGATGGTCACGGACATCTTCTTCAAACTATTTAATAAAAATTATGGCAGATTGAGGGTGCTGTTGTCTAGAAAATTCATCAAAGCAATCGGGTATGATATATATACATTGACCCAAAAAGCGGCCCTCACAGGTGATAAATTTTTGAATAACTAGTAGTAAAGTAGCCCACTCCTCTTTCAAAGCATGAGCATGAATTCCCCTTTTAAAAAATAGTTAGATCCATACCTCAGGGTTACGTAAGATCACTCTCCAAAGCTTCATCACTAATACTCTTTTTCTTGAACCAGCGTTCACCTTCTTGAGGAAGTTACGCGAGGGCACGCTATGGATGCCTCGTTCACCAGTAAATTTGAGGTCCCCAATTTCTACCTCCAGGCTACTGAAAGACCTTGCTAAAGCTTTTTGTCACCTCTTTATGGTAGCCTCTAAATTTTTGGGATAAAGCGAAGCCACTTTGCCTTTTTCAATATATTCTTTCGACTTATGGGTATCCTTCCATGAATTTAGGTCCTTATGGTTCTGTTCTCAACAAGCGGCCCATCCTTCTTTCACGCTCTTTAAAACTTGTCTACGTGAGGAGGGTTAAAGCAGAGTTAAGGCACGTCGAGTGAGCTGGAAATGAGCATGATTTATGTGAGGAGACCATGTATCTGTAGGCGGATATCAAAAAAATGGAATGTAGCGTAGTCAGAGAATGAAATGGGGTGAAGTGGAACAGAGAAAGGTTACGTGAGCACGGTGGAAATGCGGGCTGTGAGATCAATAGAACAGTAGAGAAGGAGTATACGTATCCATAGTGATTTAAAATTGGGTAGGTCGCAGAGTAAATGTAAGCACGTTTATGAAAGCATCTAGGGATTTTATGCGGCTGAGAGAAAGCCGTGATCAAATCAACACGTTTCATCATCACGGGTGGAGTATCGGAGTATGAGTGAAGATCGGAGGTTTGATTATGGGACCATTTGAAAATGAATGCAAGGATTGTGGGAGGATCATATAGAGATCGTGGGATGGTTACGTTTAGGTTTGTCAGCAGCACAATCATTAGCATATAATGGAGCTATAGTTTATAACTATGTAAAAATGTGCTTAAATGCCATTTGAAATAAATTTTTACTCATACCTTGGAATTCTTGCCATTTTTCATTGGTCTTCAATTAGTTGCTCCATCATGAGTATTGAATGCCTCATGTCTTCATACTGCAGATTTGATTTCATGATTGTGGAAATAACATATCGGCGTACATTTTTTTGAAAACAGCAATGGTAGCTACAGACTGTTCCTTGCTGCTGAAGCGGTGTCGAGCTGCTGGAAATAGGTGTCGGTACCGCAACCGACACAACTATTATTTGGGTGAATGGAAATAGACAGATGATAACTGACTGAATGAAAATGGTTGTGGAAGAAAGTTTTATTGGTGAAATGAAATGAAATAGATGAAATGAAGTGAAATTGAATGAAGTGGAGTGGAATGAAGTGGAATGAAGTGGAATGGAATGGAGTGGGTGGTCACAAAACTTGTGAAATGAAAGAGAGATTTTTTTTTTTGGAAAATATAGGGTGTGAGGTGTCTCACGATTTTCACTTTACATTTTGTATAGATATACTGACCAATCAGTGATTGGTTTGTGAACTTATACAAAAATTTTATCCCTCTCTTCTTTTTTTTTCTTTTTCTTTTTTTTTAGCGAGAAAATAACAAAGGCTAGTTTGGTGGAGAAGAAGAATTCTTCTACAGTACCGATCTCGATTAGCATTTTCTTGAAACATTTTGACAAATTCCTCTTTTGAGAGTGGCTTATGATAGACTTAACTGTGGCCATTCTCAATAAGAGGAGTTTGAAAGTCATCGATGGTCTTGATTCTTACCGCTCCACTGTTAAAGATCTTGTCAATCTCATATGGCCCAAGCCTGATGAGTCCGAAATTTTCCTTTAAAATCTTTAAACTTGGAATCAAATAACAATGCCCAATCTCCTTCTTGAAACTTTTTTCTCTTTGATGTATTTTTCTATGCCATTTAGCTCTTTGATATTGAACTAGATCGGTCTTAGAATTGCTTCTTGGTTCGATCTCATCTAGCTCATTCAAGCCTGCTCCATTCTATGCTTTTGGGCTTCACGATAAATCCATCCCCAAGCTCGACTCACTATCTTGAAGGCCTTGACTTGGAACTTCAATGTGGGAGCGGGACTTCTTTCCCATAAACAAGTTCATAGGGAGAATGCTGTTGTATTTCTCCATGTGGTACCCGTTGCCCATAGGCTTCTCGTGGAAACTACATCTGCCTCAATCTCTTCTATGTGGATGAGGCAGGTTTTGGTGATGATATTTTCAAGAAATTTGTTTGTGTGACTCCACTTGCACCATTTGCTTGCGGATGGTAAGGAGTAGATCTTCTATGCTTGATTTTGTATTCTTCCATCAACTTCTCCACCGGAGTTGGATATGAATTGGCTTCCCCCGATCTGTCACAATTTCTCTTGAACACCAAAGCGAGTAAAAATATCCTCATAAAAAGAAAATTAACAATTGAATTTTCGATAGCGCGATCACTAATGCTTTTAGCTTCTACCCATTTAATAACATAATCGCAGTACAAACCAATATATACTTCTTTTGCTTAGACGGTGGATTAATAGGTCCGATGAAATCTAAAGCCCATTTTTCAAAGGGTTCGATGAGTACATTCGTGTTTACAATGGCATTTCATTTGAAAGGGTAGGTTTCCTACTCTTTCTGGGCAGACTTCTATCACACCTTTTGACATGTTGTTTTGCATCTTTGAAGAGGGAAGGCCAATAATATCCTAAAGAGAGGATTTTATAGGTTGTCCTTTTATTAACACCAAAGTGTTAGCCGCATCAGTTCATCATGACATGCCTTAAGGATATCGGGCATTTCATCTTCCACGACACATCTTCTCGATCACAAGATCCGCCTTGTTTTAAACAATTCATTAGAAATCCATGAATATTTTGAACTCTCTGAATAATTTTTCTTTTTTCACTTGGAAATAAATGTGGAGGTAGTTTCCCCTCGTAACCAAATAGTTAGCAATATCAGCATAACAAGGAGTCTTAATAATGCACACAAAAAGTATTCATCAGAAACTTATCCTCTACGGGAGAATATTATCTAGTATTCGAATCCTAGACAATAAATCGACACTACCGTATTTTGTTTTCCGGTCTATCCAACAGCGGTATTATTGAATTCACGCAAAAAGTAAGAGCCATCTTGTCACTCCGCCATTAGTAACGAGGTTTGTTCATTAGACATCTAATTGCAGAATGGTCGGTATGAATAAAAGTTTCATAGCACAGTTATATAATGTCTAGACTTATTGATTGCATGAACAACGTACCTAAAAACTCTTTTTCGATCACAGTATAGCTCAACTCAGTGGGAGTTAAATTTTTCACTGGTATAATAAATGGCATAAGGGACTAAATCTTTTGACCCAACACGGCTCCCCGAGAGTTGTATCCGAAGCTATCACGTAGAAATATGGAAAGGAGTTTCCAATTTGGTCCTCTCAAGATAGGTGCTTAAGATATTCTTAGGTTTTCAAAGTTTCCAAAGGGCGATTGACAAATCGGGATCCCATTTAAATTCTGGCGATCTTTTGTAAAGCGATTTGAAGAGTGGAGATGCTATTTTAGTGAGAGTTTTCTATAAATCTTCTATAGTAACCAAATAGAAATCCTAGAAAACTTCTAACATCTCTCTTTCGAATAATTTGGAATAGGCAACTTGGAGATGACTTCAACTTTTGATCTATCAACCTTAATCCCATCTCCTGAAATATGATGCCCCAAAAGAAATATACCTTCGACAAACATCATAAAGCATTTTTCATGGCTTAATGAAAGGTTTGTTTCTTTACATCTTATAAGGACCTTTTCCAAATTTTTCTAATGCCTCTTGAAATGAATTACCATAAAGCGTAAAATCATCCATATAAACCTCTACACAATCATGGATTAGATCGAGAAAAAATTCCTAGTCACCGCTCTTTGGAATGTTGCCGGGTGCATTACATAACCCAAAAGGAAGTACTCGATAGGCAAAGTTCCCTCTATGGACGGGTGAATGTGGTCTTATCTTGATCTTCGAGTTACTACGAATTTGATTATAGCCACTAAAACTATCCCGAGAATGAGAAGTACTTTTTACCCGCTAATGTATCTAATACATGATCGATAAAAGGCAAAGGAAAGTGATCCTTCAAAGTTGCTTTGTTCGATTCCACGTAATGCAATGCATACCCTCCATTTACCAATTCTTTTTTAGGTACTATAACCAAAGGAGAAACCCATCCGAGCTATTCGAAATTGGATAAATGAAGTTTACATTGAGTAATTTTTGGAGCTCTTCTTTCACTATCTCCCTAAGATTTGGATTCATCCTTCTTTCGAGGTTGTTTGATTGGTCTATCGTTTTTCCTCAATATAGATATGATGGATGCAAGTCTTAGGATCAACTACTACATGTCAAGTATAATCCCATGAAAATGCAGAGTAGAATGTTTTTGCAAGATTTTTGGTTAGTTCTTCTTGTTGTGACTTTTCCAAATGTTTGTTGATATTCAATGTTTTTCTGGAAAAAATCTCAATGGTGGAACTACCAAACTCTTCCATAGAGTAAAGAGACATTTGTCTTGATGATAAATATTCTATGTCGAGATTCCAGTCGAAATTGTGTGGGGTCATATTACGAAGATGTCTCAAAATTTTACTAATGTGTTCGAGAATTTGACTATCCTCACTTGATTTCCAAAATGGTAAAGATGAGGTTGTATAGTAGTCCTCATCATCAACCCCATTCATTTGTCTCCTACTTCGTGATTGCTTTTACTTGGAGGATACAAATTGAATTTCTTTCTTGCCGAATTACCATTAGAAATGTACATATCCCTGCATCTACAACTAATGAAAGCATCACTGTGGGCTAGCCAAAGGTCTTCCTAAGATAAGTGGGTGCCCTCACTAGACATACTCTTGGGAGTCAAAATCATAAAATCTCTTGAATATCTCTAAGAATCTAAGGGAGACTCGAAATATCTTCTAATACATCATCCAGGCTTTAATAATTGATCGACCTATGCGTTGCACAAAGGTAGGTGTAAAAAGAAGGTTGGAGAGTTTTAGTCTGGTCCATAGTGTAATACGTGCTACATCAATGTTGATAGTAGCCCCTAAGTCAATCAATGTGTTTTGGAATTTCTATCCCATTTATATGTGTCTTGACAATTGGACTTCCCGGATCTACATACTTACGCATGGTAATTTTTCCCATCATAATATCTGCCAATTTTTCCTACCAGGTGGATCTCTTTCTTGTATCTTTTAGTTTTCTTCAGGTCCTTTTGGGATCCAACTCCTTTATTGTTTTTGCTAGAATATGAATCTCTCAGTGTGATAGGCTTGTAGCAAGGGAATCTCGATACAAACATTCTTTAATTCATCTACAGAAAATCATAGTTAGCAACAGATTTGTTTTTCCACCCCTTTATCAATTTGTAATCTTTCGGGGAAAAGTTGGTGTAGTATGAAGATGCGGAGTTGCTCAGAAAGCATGGGAGTTGTGGGTGTTAACTTTTCTCTCTTTTTGAATGTTTGAATTTGAAGAGATGCTTCCTCATAACCCTTATTAGCTTCAAGAGAGTCCTCCTCGTGAGGTATCTTGCTCTCTTGGACATCTATAGAAGAGTTTTTCTAAAACTCTACGGTATCTGAGTTGTACATCATTAAGAGGAACAATCATATAGGTAGGAAATTGTTGTCCTTCTATCATGTAAGTATTCTTGAGGATTTTTATTGTTAGGATTTGGCAATGGGTCGAAGCTGGAAGTTGATTTATCTTTTTGTTGTTATGGAAGCATGAGTTGAGGATTTGGATTTTTGTTATGAGAAGGTTGTCGTTGTGGAAATGGCAATGAAAGTTTGTGGATTTGGGTTCGGAAGTTGTGGAGCTTGTTGATTTTGAAAAGATGGAGGATATTGATAAAATTGAGCAAAATCTCCCATAAGGATTTTGCATCCCTTGTACCCATGGTTGATATGGGATTTGATGTTGGGGCCAAGGTTGTTGCCAAGGATTCCAATTCTGGTGGGGTTTGAAGATTCATAGAGGTTGTTAAACCCTTTGAGTGTGTTGTCTCTGCGCGAGGTCTTCTTGCATAACAAAAGCAGAGAGATTCTCATCTGAATTTGGGTCTTCTTGAAAGATAGCTTTCGAGTCCGGGGAATTGAAGGACAATCCTTGGGTCTCATGATTCTCTCGAGCAAATCGTACATGTTTCTACAACGTTTACATCCAAGGGACATTCCCGTTTAAGCATGTTTCTTCCTACATTTCCTGGACAAAAGATGGCTAGAGCATCTGTTTACGCTTTCTACTTGTTTTGGATCTTAAGGGTGTCTAGTTGTTCACTAAGGCTCCCTAATATATCTATTTTAAATTCACTGACATATTGCCAATCTACATCCTACTACTCGAATCCAGGTTGCAGATTTGTTAGCCCACGATAAGAGAAGAATCCCTAGTCCCTTTCCTCGTTTTTAGATTTTCCTCTTGAGAGATGGGACACATAGTTATCATTTATGTCACGAAATGGAAGTTGAGAAATGTCTCCCTTCCCCATCATGTTTAAAATATCTATCCATTCATCTCTAATGGATTTTAATATGAGGGCTTTCAAAGTTTCATCATCTAAGTTGCTCATCTTGGCTCTTTTTAAGTTGTATTGAAATCTTTCAAGTAAATCTTCCAAATTTTCATCTTCTTTTTGGCATCATTTTGAATACCTCATCCTTAGTGATTGGGTGGGAATACAATAGTCCAAGTATCAATCCAAAAAGATGTTTGTTTCATATCATTCCAAGTCCTAATAGATTGGGTAGCTAATCCCATAAACCATTTCAAAGTGGCTCCCTTTAATGTTGAAGGAAAACTGAGTTTGAGTTTTTGAAAGTCTTCCATATAGTCATAGGTCTTGCAGCACACGACTTCAAACTCAAACAGAGAAATGTTTCAAGATCCTCATCGCAATCCATAAAGTTAGGAGAGACGGATGGTGAGATGTTTTTCATTTTTTTGTATGAGTTTCCTCATCAACTTATAGGGAATCCAAACAAATTGTCTCCTTCCCTGTCTCTTCCATTATTACTCTCGACTCATTGTTGTCTCCATTGTTTCCTCCTCCTCTACCTCTACCTCTACCTCCAAATCCATCTATTATTTCCTCCGCCATGATAGTTTCTTTAGAGTCCTCAAATTCCTACGGTTATTCTATCAAGGGAGGATGAGAGGAGTCTCTTCCTTTTTCCTCTTCGTGTGATCTTCTACTTCTTTGATCACAATATACTCTCCACCAGTAGAAGTAAAGAAAGGATCCTTTTCTAAATGAGATTTGATAGGTGGCATAGGAGAATCCTCTAATCCGCTTGTTCCCTTGAATTCCAAGAATCTTAAGGCTAGGGGGTAGATGGTGGTGAATCTTGTCTATTCCTTGAAGAAGATGGAGCTGTGAAAATCGAACTCTTGGCTCTAGCTATAAAACCTTCCTAGAATCTCTTGCTCTATGCATGTCATTTTTTTATCGTAAGTTGGGCTAATAATTCTCTTTCTAATCTTCGAGGTCACACTAGGTGCAAAGAAGAGAGCATAATTAGAGAAAGTACAGAACAATAACTCTCTTTTTTGATCCTCCGAGATCACACACTAGGTGCAAGAGGAGCAGTACTTCAAGAAGTTATCCAGTTTTCCTTCTTTTATTGTCTTTTGGTAAAGAAATTGGCTACTCTGATGCACTTCCCCACGTGATGGCGCCCAAAATGTTTGGTCAATTTAGTGTGAAATCCTAAATTGCTACATTAATTTTTCAATGCTGGGATTAGTGTTGCGAGTGTAGGTGCTTAATATATGTGCAAGATAACCTATCTCTTACTTTTTGTCGTTTTTGGTTTTTTTCTTCTTTTTATCTTGGTTGATTTCCTAATGTGAGATGGAGATTCTAAAAGACAAGTATGGTTATGATTGTTCAAGGCAATGATGTCCTTTATAATGATTTACCAAACTTCAAAACTTTAAAAAGGATTTTGAAACATACAATGACAAAATTAAAAGGAAATGAAAATGTGCCACTATTCTAGTTAAACAAGCAGAGTGAACTATTGATCATGAAAACCATTACCTCATGGCTCTTTTTTGCCTAAACACAAAAGAAAGCTGTACTCAAAGAAAAGATTGCAAGTAAAGTAAAACTAAAATCAAATTACATCAACTCATATTCTGACCCCTCACCATTAGTCTCCGCTTAAGTGGCTTTCGGAGGTAATCATAAACAACTTGAGAAATCTGATATCTACTTTGCGAGAAAAAATAAACTAACATCAAATTACACACTCATACTTCAATCCCTCACCATTAGTCTCGCTATGGCTTTGAGGTGACTCCGATAATGACATGAGCAATTTAACATCTATCTTGCAGAAAAGTAAACTAATATCAAACTATACACTCATACTTTCAATCCCTCACCATTAGTCTCGCTATGGCTTTCGGAGGAGGTAGCACTGAGAAAATGACATGAACAATTTAATATCTAATCTAACTACTAAAGTAAATGTGCAAGGCCCTAAAATAAACAAAACTAGATCTAGAATTAAACAAGAAACTAAGAAAAAGTGAAATTAGCGTAAGGACAATATGATTCCATATCATTAGTCATTATAAAAAGTTGTGCAAATGCCGCAAGCTCTTGACTTGTAATACTGAGAACAAAACAACGATCGGTTTAACAACTGATATAAAACATAAAAGATTATGGGCTGAAGTAAAATGTAAAGCATGAAAGATTATGAACAAAGATGAAATGTAAATACCATGGAATATGTAATGTATATACACGTGAATGAAAGTTATGACACTAATGAATGTAAAGAAATGAAGCGTGAAACTATACGATGCATACACAAAACCTCACGGCGTACTGAGGGGATTCTCGTGCACGGACCTCGGGAAGCGACTTTTTGCAATACGAATTACGCTTATGAACAGTAGTCTTCTCATATATTCAAATATGGTCATAACGGAGAAATAATGTCACGACACAATGGCAACGCAATTACACTATGCTACAGAGCTAACTATTATACGTATGAGAACGCATTATTTATAAACGAAGGTGATATAACTCAATTTCCTAAAGTAAACCGTGCCGATAGAAGACACGTGAACCATCACTGCCTAGAGATCTAGTATTATGGGCCGCTATGAGGGATTAAATATATGGAGAGTGGGTGTTGGATTCGGCTTATGGAGCCGTTTACGAGTGTTGATATGTCTCCCATGATTTAGAAACACGACCACGTAAATCTCCACGTGATGAGAAACATCGTTACGTCACAGTGGGACTCTGTCAATTGACCACTGCCACTTGTTTACCTTTGATACAAATTTCTTAGGTGAGATTCGAGAAGCTCAGAAGCCAATAGAGGACGACGATCCATGTCACATCACTTTCTAACTTGCCCGTGTGGCTCGTTTTTCACTGAAGACACTGCCAATATGAGACTTTAACAAAATGGTTGCGAAAAAGTTGTAGCGAGCTGCGAGAGAGTGGCAAGATTCCGCAGCTAAATAAGCAAAAATCTAAATCAAACAGTAGACACAAAAAATAGTTAAAAACCATTTTAGATGCTCTTTTACAATTAATATGCAATGATATTGTGACTTAGAAGGTCCAGGTGAATGAAAAAGGTCTAGAAAGGCGTATAAGAAAGATGCAGATTTGAGACTCAACAGATATCATGCACAATTGACTCAATCCCATATTTGGCATAGTTGTAAAAGATGAGGGAATAGTTTCCCTATACCATTGCAAATTAACATCCCGAAAGGCACTGGATGTTCATAAGCGATTTAGCACACACTTTGCATAAATTTGTATCCATATCCATGTTTTTAGGGTTGGTCTCTTTCTTTTCCTCTGTCACTATCACAGCAAAATCTATGAAAATATTTGTACTAGTATAGAGGTGAAAATTAAACCCACATATGTTCATATTATAGCCACACATGAACATACTATTGTATTAATCGTGTGCTTGTAATTGGAAAGTATCAAGAAATCTAATTTGTGATAATTTATCGAGCACAATCACCACCCAGAACATTGGCACATATTCTCTGTGTGGCATGGGATGATATATCTCCCTTGACAGGAGTTATACATTCAACATAAGGGCCAGATAAGTTAGCCATGTGGATATAATTATAGCTAATGCTAAACCTCAATCTCTAGCATGCTTAAAACTAGGATTAGATCAAAATATGGCTACAGATATCATTGAATGTAGACAAGTATGCAAGAGATTTTCTATTTTTATTTTAAGCTAGCAAAGCCATCTTCGTGATTTTTAGGTAGCATCCACTTTCTCATTATATCTTGGGATTTCTGCAAGAGACACCTAGTCACACTGGGGTCAAACCCAGTTCACCTTTTCCTGCTGATTAGCCTCCAATCTATTCACTTTACCCGGAGAGATTTAACATATATAATAGTATTATTAAGGAAAATAGTAGTGTCCACTTCGTAATCTTCACTAGATTATATTTCTGAGAAGTTGGACCATTCCCTTAATTCTCTCTTTTTTGTATTTCTTGGCAGGAGCAGCTTTCCCTAAAAGAGATTTATGTGACTGTCTGCATCTAAGTGCATTATTCTTTGTACTTCCCTCAGTCAACATGTTAACATCACTCAATACATAGATATTCTTGTTGTTGCATTCATTCTCATTGGCATTTTTGCAATTATTGGTTTGGATGTCCACTTCCTGGGTCGGAGTGATCGGAAGGAAGCTTTCAAACAAAAAAATTGAATCCTTTTGACAAGAAAATGCTACAAAAAAACCCACAGACAATGACTGTAGCTTTCATGTCGACTTACAAACAGCATTCAGCCCATTCCTATCCATTTTCTATTGAATCATCTGACTCAATTACAACCAGCAAAGTTACAATACAAGTACTGCCAATGCCAAGTTCGAGGATAGTTGGACCCTTTTTCCTGCAGCAAGAGTTATTCAAATTAAAGGAAAAGAGGAGGGTTCAAGGTTTCAAAGAGTTTAGTTCTTGACTCGAGGAGCTGAAAACATGGAGATGAAGGGAAACCAATGAGCCTTGTCATATTTGACCTATGGAGGAGAAGCCCTGAACAAGCTAGTTAGGTGATGTAGCACTTAGCCCCACACACACTATTTTTTAGCTTCGATCACCTTTGTATTTTTTCAGAGTATCCTGGGTAGGGCAACCTTGCCACTTTATATCACTTGTATCTTTTACAATTTCTTTAATAGAAGTCTCCCGATCATTCATTTCTTTCTTGAATACCAGAACAAAGTTTTCCATATCCAAATTGAGGATCACTAACATTTATTCATGGCCATTTACACTCTCACTTCTACACTTTCTCCTCCACCTCATTATAGATCATCACATCTATGTTACTAAAAATTTCATTGATCGATTGATATTGTTGTGAAAGCAAAGTTTAACAAAAATCTTTCATTTTGATTTAACTCTCAATTTTTCTACAACATGACATATTCTAAGAGTACAGATTTTCAAAAAATTTGAAAAGGATTTTGTCCAAAATGCTTGTGTTGTGAAAATGAGAGTATATTTTATGAATTTCAAAGTTTCAATTAATTTAAATTGGTTGGATGTGATAGGCTAGAATCACTACGAGGAAAAGAACCTCTAAAGCAGATGTTTTTGAGGAACCCCTTATAAAAATACCCCCATACATCCGTTTCTAGTATAGGTTACTAGAGGAGGTTAGCTGGGTGTATGGTTTTGCTGAGATAACTACATATGTCCGTGGTTGTATCTTGTAGTTCATTTCCACTATTTGTATGGTGATCGATGAAACTAGTAGAAAGTCTACTTGTAAGTCGAGATCACTACTATAAAGCGAGAATGCGATTATGTTTTTGCCTTTCTAGTGTTTTGTTTCAATTTTTTTTGTGATTTATACATAGAGTGCACTCAATAATGCGAAATTATGAGGCTGATTTGTTTCGATAATTAATATACCTTTTGAGATTTTAAAATTTCACTACAAATAACCCGATTTAGTATCATTGTCAACTCGTCTCTTGTTTTGAGTGCCTTAATGTGCAATGACATGTTTCCTGAGGATTAAATTCAATGCAAGGCATATTTGAAACTCTAACTCTCGTCTTTCGAGTGTCTTATTAGAAATTATTTCGAGTTTTCATTTTGTGTTTTCAAGTTAGATATTGTTTTCAAGTTTTTACATTTATAATTTTATTGCAATTTGGCGGATTGATCAGTAGTCACGAGAACAACCCCAAGACCGAGATGATCACGTGAAAGGAGCCGTCACGGAAGAACATGTAAAGTGCTAGCATTTCTCTATCTTTAGGTATTTTAGTTATTTACATAATTGAAATAATATTAATTTTATTCAAATATACGTGACACTGGACATGGTACACCTCGATGATTCCCTCTATGAGGAAGAAATTTCTTCATCCCTATCTCCACGTGCTCTTCAGCTGTGAGAAAAGGCACGAAAAGCAAGATCTAGATTTGATACTTTGATAGAGCGTGCCTCAAACACCCGAAAGCTAAGAGAGGATAAAACAACTTATGACCTAGCTCGAAACATATCAAGTAATAATAAAAAATAAAAAAGGATATCTACGCATGAGATGAATTGTGATAGTTTGATTTTTATTTTTTACATCGACTAAACTAACAAAAAGTTCTTTTTGGTATGTAGCATTATCCGACACTTGTGAAACCCAATCTTGGTGGTAGTGGGACACAAGGGCAAGAGAGTGATTGCCCAGCAAACCTCTCGTACACCTTACTACTCCTTTAGTTACGCGGCCTAAGAAACACAGCTGCCCTAAGCGGACACCCAACCAACCATTGAACGTGTTGGCGAGTGATGAGGCCGATATGGCTAGCTACATTATTGCATTTCCTGGAGCTACACGTGTCAACTCCACGGTGGACCATTAATGGCACGTTGTTAGTGGACGATGAAGTTGTCCCTATAAAGCACATACAAAATCCCAAGTAAGTTTTTAATATTTTAACTATTTCATGTACTCTATCTAAAACATATTTTATCATGATTTTTTATTTTTAAATTAATGATAATATATATATATATATATATATATATATATATATCATATAGTATATATATATATATATATAGCTATATATATATAGTATATGATATATTTTTGTGTACCAGGAAACACGTATCTACGAGTTTTGGAAACCATGCATTGATAATTTGGCCAACCATACGCACAAGAGGTGGAATTCACGGAATTCCAGCTGATAAAATCTAGCAAAGCATTTTTAGAAACCCTTTTTGGGCACTTTATTTGATGACATCGGCTGGTGGCTCGAGTTTAGCTAGAAAATATTTGAAATATACCGGGGACACCTATAGGATGCAATTGAAATTTAACCCTAGATACGAGCATCCTCTCACAAGTTCCCAGAGAGTGATGGAGCACTCATCCATGACTTCGAGAAAGAGAAAAGGGAAAAGAAAGAAGGAAAAAATGCCAACTGGACCGCATGAGTAAATTACAACTTTAATTCAATAGCTTTAATTTTCTCTATGTCTAAAATAAAAGTGTGCTACGTCATATCTCGACTTCAATATTTTTATGATAGGTTTCCCCGACACCTCAAAGGAAACTAGCTAGGATTGAAAAAAGGGCCATCAAAGCTAGAGTAGTAGTGCTACTAGAAATTAGCCGCAAGAATTAGTAAGTAGCTAAACATCTTATAATTAATTGTATCACCTTCCAACGTTTTTGTAATCCTATCAAATAACATTAAAAATACACAATCATATGTAATGTAGTGATGACTTGAACGTAAAGCTTCGGAGAGGAAGATAAAAAATATCACTTCTTTCCATTTCTGGCTATCAAGCAGTAGTTGAATGTCGCGCAGTAAGCTTGGGGTAGGTCCCAAGATCCGGAATGCCTCAATAAGGTAAAATATAACATTTCCAATATGTTTTGTTTTGTAGTCCATAAATTTAATGTCTAACAACTTTGTTTAAAGTCATGGCAGAGCAGCATTTCCGATGAGGAAAATAACCCAGGTTAGTAGAGCCGTATGCAGATGAGATCTATCTCACGTGTCAACCTCATCATTTTAGTAGGGGATGGTAGGCCGATATGCTACTATCAGTGAGGGTCGTGACGGTAATTAATTTCCACTTATAATTTTTTCTAATTATACCTTGATGGTTGTCCTTATAACATTTTTTGTTTAAATAACAGATAATGTTTCCCTTGAGGATCTTACCACCAAATAGGAAGACAAGGCAATATTCCCAACAGTGACAACTGGTTCACCAGGTAAATAATCTCATTGCAATTTTTTTATTGATATTACCAAACTAGTTCAATGATATTTAAAAACTGACAATTAAAATCTAATATTTTTTTTTTTTTGTAGGCGATGCCCCATGACTGGATGAGACCAGACATCATGACAACGCAACTAGGTCAGCAGCGTGGGAAAGGCAACAGGAGCAGAGCACAATGATATTGACGATGTAATTAGGAGCTTTAGAAATGGGAAGAAGAAAAAGAAAATTTGATAATGTAAAATATTGTATTATTATAAGACAAATGTTACCATACTTGGAACATTTTTTGCGTTATATAAAAAACTCATTTATCATACTATTTTTATGTCAAGCACTAATTTTAATGTTTCCTTGCATACTTTTTGTTGCATTGTTTTTTTATTAGTTATTGAATTTTTTTTTTATGCTCATGAAAGTAAAAAGTGAAATATAGATTGGGTATTGGGGAATTGAGAGTGATGTGAGGGGGAGGGGGAAGGGGCCATAAGAGCTTCCACCTTCACATGGTTGGCCCCTGTTTAGTAGAGAATATTTATTGGAGCAATTTAATCTTGGAGCAAGCCTCCCTCGATCCAACGTAGCGACAAAAATATTCATTGTTGACTTAGTTTCGCTACTGCTTTCGCATCTTCGGGAGGCTTGTTCCAAGTTCATGCGACTCAATAAATTGTTCTTGAAATGAAGAGGAGTTTATCTCGGGTATGTTTTGACATTTTCAACATATGTTCTAACATTATCATAGGAATGCATCTTAGAGTAAAAATACTACATCAATTACTCGTATTTATTGTATAGATAATGATGTATTTTGATTGACTCCGCAAAGTGCGGTACAAATCCTCTCTGCATCATGAGAAATACAACTTGTCAACTAGGGTCATGTCCGTGGATATTTTTGCTTGTGCACTTGACCGGGTTTGTAATGTCACATTTTTTTAAGTTCCTTACTGAGTTCATAATTCAATATTAAGCTTGTTAGTGATTATTATCTAGGTTTTTTTCAGGGTATGTGTTTTTTTCATCTATTTAATTGTAAGCAACTACGCATGTTTCATGTTGTTCACTATAATTTCTCCATTTACCAATCTCGGATGAATCCGACTTTATTGTTACATAGGTTACTTTATTGTTACTATGATTTCTCCATTTACAATTTCATAGGTTACATCATGTAAAGTTGTTAATCTCAGGTTGGTGATGAGCTTTGGTTCTCCATATTTGGGGTTTTTCTGATATTTTCTCCCTCATGTCATTCCTACATCACCTCGTTGTTTGAGAATTTCAATTGTCTACCACTTGTACCAATTGGCACATGTCAATCTCTGAGTGGTGCCACATTTCACCTATTTTCGGCCTACTTGACCACCTGAAAAACTCAAATCCACACACCATGTGTCTTTATCATAGAGTGCCACATGTCCTAGATATTTTAGATGCTAACATCATGCTTCTAATGTGTTATGTCAACCAATCACAATGGTCCATGTGGCCTTGTGCCCATGTCACCGATCACGGAAGAGAGATTTGAGCCTTTTCTTTTCATGATTTTTCTATTATACATCTTTTCTTCAGACGGAAATCCCTTTTGCAATAGATGGGGATTTTCCCTTTTCCACTAGAGTCATCTCCTAGGACACCCTTCGAAGCCATCATCAAGAGGCATGTCTGCAACTCGTCTGTCTCTCTCTCTTGCCCTGGAATTATGTGCTTCAGAAGACCCGGTTAGGGCACTCTTCTAGCCCTTATCCCATTGCTTCATCATTGTATCAACTTCTCCCATAGGTCACTTTCTATATTTTATCCACTTAAAGGAAGAAAAAACTACTCTCGAGGTGAGAAAGCTTTGCTCCTCAACTATCCCTACAGAGCACTTATGGACCAGCCGTGCCAATATGAACGTTTCCCTTACTTATGGAGACACCCCTATGCTTTATTGCTATTTCAATTCCAAGAGATACTTACTAAGGAACACTCCTACACTATGCCTAACGCTTCTCCAAACAATCCCTCTAACTATTGTTGTATCAACCTCCCATTTTGGTATTTTAGACAAAGGTGACCCTCACACCATCAAGCACATAATGTTATCACAAGACTTAAACCAAATCCTACATCTATTCTCCACAAACTTCTCTTCCAATTCCTTAAAATGTGATTTGTATTTTTTGAAGAACTCGGCCCTAGTTAGGGCACCTATCCCTTCTCAAATCCACCCTTCGTCCCACCTGTAAGCCTTCTTCTTTATGTGTTCTTGTTGGAGACAGTTGTGGCCTTATTTTGGCTTGTAAGTACCTCTAATGGCCTTGCTAAAAGAAAGTAGCGCACTTATATTTGTAAATGAAAATGAAGCGAGACATAACATGGACCTACTTTTCCCCGAGGAATAAGGTTTAGACTTGGACTTCTCCTCCTAGCCATGATAGTCCATGGTGAGTAGAATGGAATGGTTAGAAATGTTTTTCTATTGCGCAACAATTCAGGACCTTTCCTAGTCTTGAAATTTCAATGACATTGGGCCTATGGCTTCCTCCTACTTTACCTCTTGGGCCTTGAAATCGCTGCATGCATACGGTAAAATTGATCATATAAACTAACTGAGCCCCTACTGACCATATTTACAATCTCTTTTGTTCTTGGGAAAAATATACTCTTTACAGTAAACTAAATTATTTATAAGGCTAATTTCTCAGTCCTCGGGAAACATTGTATCATTGAATATGGATGTACTGGCCTACCACCTTATCCAATGGCTGGAGTTTCGAAAAGTCGACATCTATGAATTTTGTAATTAACAATGGGCTCGTGCCCAGGTAACTAAGGAAGGAAAGATGATCTCAAGCTAATCAACTAGAATTGTATTCCATAAAGGACCTACGCAAATTCTTTACGGTACAAGTAAAATCAGAATGGGTTGTGGTTCATAGGGCCCTATTGGAGGGTCATTCTGGTAGGTTATAAGACTAAAAGGCTGATAGGGACTTCCTTCGAAATTCTTCCGTTTACAACTATTTTATAATTATGAATATATACAAGGGCTGATGTTGAACTGGGTTGTAACTTGTGAACCAATGAGAAGAGGCCACCAAATCTAAGCTTCTAAGCTATGGGATAAAC